>JAQGAS010000424.1:0-52115 GCA_034686365.1 Pachymerium ferrugineum | reverse complement strand
TGACATCTACAACTTTTCGATATCTTTGTTCGTTTTGAAATTATTTGGGTGATCAGGACTTAATTGTCACCCTGTATTTATGATGTTATCATATGTGACGTCATTACACGTCCAAAGCATCATCCATTGTCACATTCCATAGTTTTTAAGTGCAGCCAGAAGTAAATTATTTACTTCTGGTGCAGCGAAGTGACGTTATTATTCAAATGGTTCATCCTGAAAAATGGAATCAATTAATTATCGTGCAAAAATATTTTACTCAAGAAACAAAATTTTACTTCCTAATTTGAATTCATGTACAAAAATATCCGTTACGTTACATTTTTTCCATGTGCACCTGTTCAACTATTTAGGCGCTTTACTCCTCATTCTAAATAGAATAAAAGAACGAATTAAGAGATTAAATTGTTTTAGTCAGATTAGAACGTTTGTGGTAAAATCTTTATTTCGACTAGGCATTGCCACAAATTTTGTAACAGAAAATTCCAGAAATACCGTAGTCAAATTTCTTAAACACTCATTTATATAAATGGTGCCAAAGATGTAAAATAATTAATAAAAAAAATTTAAATATTAAATATTAAAAAAACCAAATTACAACTTTGAAGTTAATATTGAGAAAACTAAAGCAGAAAAACAAAATTCAGTAGTCAACCTAGCTTAAAATTTCCCTAAAAAATTTTATTACCATCTGTTTATTGCAAACAAAACGTTTAAACAATCTACCATAACTTACAACTCTACACAACACAAATACTCAAATCATTCAAACCCACCCAAAAAGTACAAAAAAAACTATCAACCAAGAAAGCCTTATTTAAAACATTATCCACATGATTTCCAATAATGCCAATTTCCTCATTTTATCTCCCCTGTAACTATTAGTAGACGCCAACCATCTAATTCCCAGATGGGGAATTGATTCGGAGAACCCCAATCAAACACCCACACATCCTCATCCCCCACCTGGCGCCAGAAAATGACGTCATGAATATTAAAATGCAAGCAACTCGCGAGCAAATTAACAGCCAGAGGGCAAACGGTGTGGCACTTTCTTAACCAAATGAGACGAAGAGGCCACCACACAAACGGAGTCATCGAGGAATTTACCCGCCCATATGTTATTTTACCAAATTTTACTGACACACTTTTGGTCCAAAATACCACAAAACAAACGTTGTTAATGAGCAAATAAACAACTCATTATAACATGCTTTTCCCATTTTCTGACCTTATAACCCCCTTAGAAATTAATGACGTCACTTCCGCTACTGTGAAACCTTCAGCTAAGAGTATTTCCATTGTATGTTGTCCAACCTTAGGTTCACTGTTGGATCTGCAACCTGGGGTTCTGTCTAAAAAGGGAGCAGGTCGGGGTTCGGGACCTTCAAGTCCTTGAATGAATGATCCGCGGGATGCGTTGTGGGGATGTTCCGGTGCTTCATCCAGGGTGAGGACAGGTGTGACACACGCGTCGATGTCTTTGAAATGCTCCGTCCATTCAGCTTGCGTTTTCTCTTTGAATGCGGCGGCGAGTGTCTCTTTGGCAGTTGCAGGAGCACCGAATTGTGGAATGTCCATTTTCAGACCTAGTGAATAATTTGGCTTAAACGATGACAGTTTTTATTGTGATTAAGATGCGGGAAAGAAAGACTAACAAATAAAGGCAAATCTGATTTTAGGTTATAAGCTAACCACCTGTACCTGTATGTGAAGAAACGTACATGTAATTCAAAGGACATTGCAATAGGAAACGGAAGGAAAATTCGCATTCTTTTGGACACAACTATTCATAAAGCTAAATTAACATTTGTACTCATATTGAAACAACATAGAAATGGCATAAAAGAACGCTGCATTATAACACGCAATGTCGCTCAATTGTTGTGCGGCTCAGTTATTAGCTACATACAAGTAGAAAGCAGAGCTGTTAATTCTGCACCAATCAATTCGCAAATATTGATTTTAATTTTTTCATATTATATGAAGCAAGTGTGAACCAGCCTAAAGTTTGTTTAGTGAAATTAAGGTAGCACGTATTGTTAAAGTATTATAACTATGTATTTCTAATGTAAACCAAACATATACTTTTAACATTCATTAGTAGGGAGTTTGCACAACTTGACTTATATACTTACACTTTTATCTATAGCTTAGGACGATTTAAGGGATGCGCAATCTTCGGTCTAGCTCCGGTTCTGCGCATTCCTTAAACCGTCATAAGCTTATATACAGCTATAAGCGTAGGCATAACTCAAGTTGCGCAAACTCCCGAAAAACTAGGATATAAAAAACATTTAAGGAATTGAATGTATATTAAATGTAAAGTTTCGCTTAAATAAATCGATAAAATTATTTTCAATGTTTGAAATTTGTTACTTACCATTTTGAAAAAGGGTTAATCTAACTTTTACAAATATTGTTTACAAAATGGCAAACCTCCCCAGAATTTAATTGCAGTTCAAATTAATTGAGAAATAATTGTAAATGAACCCAACCTATGCAACCTATTCAGGTTAATACCAAATGTCAAGCTTTTTAACAATAAATACTAGAATCAGTTATAAAATTTCCCGAACACGCACTATCACATTTAATACTTTCAAAGAAATTGTGTCACCATCTAGCGATGTCGCAATGTATATGGCAATACCTACGCCTAATCAATAAGGCGTATATGCATGCTTCAAAAACAAAAATTCTGTAATTTTGATGTTTTTACCTTCCATTAACTTTGCATAAAACTGCGGTTCTAATGCTCCAACTGCAATGAATTTATTATCTTTGGTTTCATACGTTTCGTAAAAAAAAGCGCCACTGTCTAATAAATTTTGTCCTCTTGGTTTCTCCCAAAGCAAGCTTAAACTGCGACTTAACCATAGCCAGGACGAGAGATAAGATGTACCTTCAACCTTAAAAAAGGAAAATATAGCGTAATTATAACTAAATGAATTAATAAATGAAATGAATTTACAATATTCGCATCAATGACTTGTCCTTTTCCAGATTGATTCCGTTCAAAAAGTGCCATGATAATTCCAAGGGCACAAACTAAACTCCCACCACCAAAATCGCCTAATAAATTGATCGGAGGCAAAGGATTTTCTTTTTCACGTCCAATCATTGATAAAACACCTGTTTAAAAATAAAACTAGCGCTTGAATGCAGTTTCATATTTTGTCACCGGAGATCAGTAGGCGGTGTAACCAAAGGGGAAGCCAGCGAAGCGCTGGGATACGATTTACTCGCGGGTTTCAATTATTACAAACAAATTTACCTGAAATTGCTAAATAGTTAATGTCGTGTCCAGCAGCTTTGGATAAAGTTCCACTTTGTCCGTAACCAGTTAATCGTGCATAAATAAGGCGAGGATTGTCTGACAATAACTCTTTCGGCCCTAACCCAAGCCTTTCCATCACTCCAGCACGATATGGTTCGAGTAACACATCCGCAGTTTTGCATAATCGTTTCACCACTGAAATTCCTTCTTTATTTTTTAAATCAACTGCAATTGATCTTTTTCCTCTTGCCAATTTATCCACATTAGATCCGAATGCTGACTCTGACCCTGCCTAAAAAAAGTAATTAAATAAATAAAAATATATTGCAAAGATAAGAAGCAATCAAAGCTCATAACCGATCATGCCATCCAAAGTGCACACTCTTTCAACATTTGAGATAAATCAAGGAGACACAAGCTTTAGTCTGCTTTGCTTACTGTGAGTTTGACTAATGTTTTGTGCTTGACAGTTACGAATATCGTTACAAACAAAATTCTTACTTTGTCAACTCGAATAACATTCGCTCCGAAATCGCTCAGAAACATGCCACACATTGGAACAGGCGCTAAACCCGCAAGTTCAATAACTTTGATGCCTTTTAACGGTCCCGAGGACGCCATGTTTAAATGCTTTATGATGTCATAGTCTTGGTCAATCCTCACTGGACGTCTAGTGACACCTAGGGTTAAAATATTGTAATAACAGCAGCGCGAAATTCTAAATGAAAAACCTATTCATTTTTGTTGGAAAGAATTTTATTAATATAACAAAGGGTTGTTAACATGATAAAGAAGTTCGTTGACCAACAACCCACCACTGACTCAAAAATGGACCAACATATCCTGTTATCAAAGGAGTGGGAGAGAAAAAGGGCTGCTGAGAGAGAAAAAGAGAACTACAAATTTTTTTTCCATCATAAATCAAAAAAAATCACTTGATTGAAATAAAAATACGAATAAAAGTAATTGCACAATTGCTCACCTGAGAGTTATCTTTTTTTTTAAATACTTTCCCTTTTGAGCATAAATATATTTTAATTAAATATTTCAGAAAATTATAAAATGATTAAAAAATCGGAATAATGATAGATGAATGTTTTTTTTTTAAAATTTAGTGATTGTCTGACTCTTAATTCTGTTCTTCACTTGTTAACAGTTGAAACTAAGAGCAGGACAATCACTCTTATTACATTCTCTTTATTTTTAAAACAGGATAAACACTCTAATCAAATTTGAAAGGGGATGATCAACTCATGGTCACAATTCTTCACATTCATTTTATATTATTAAAATTATAAAATTGAATATTAACATGTACCTTGTACATAAACCTCAATTTTGCAATTAATCTGTACAGGTGGTATAAATGATGGCATCACAAAACTGATATGCTCAATAACAAATTACAATGATACTCTTGGAATCACACACAATGCATGCTGGGAGTAATTCAATTCACTTAAGCTCTATCTCAAATTGTTTGATATTGCATTATTTTTTGATAAATAATGTCCATTAAGAGCATGCATAATGTGACAGGAAAAGGAATAAACTTATTATGTACACCTTTTTTGTTTTCAATGACAGATATGACAAAATATTAAGATACAAAAATGGTGCAGTACAATATCATAAAAAGAACAAAAATGTTGAAAAAAATGAAAAATAAAACATCCAAACTTTTTCTTTCAATTTTTTAGTCATCAACTCAATTCCCTTGTCTGTCAACAGGTGGTGACTAGTCTACATTATCAAAAATAATATTTTAAAGTTATAGACAGGTGACAAGAATGAGTGATAACATTTTTGTCAACTAAATGGACTTTTTACTAACTTGAAATGAAGGAGGAAAAATTCACATTGCCACAAACAGCACAAGAGAGTCAAAAAACCAAGTGAAATATGTGCACATGAGAACAAGGTGCAGCAACTAGACCAAGATTTTTTTTCTTCAAATATTGCTCTTTTTTCTTTTGTTTTTTTTTATATTCATGCAACAAGCAAATGTTTTTCTCAGTTTTTAAAAATTAAGAAGAAAAGGCTACTTCAAGTGTCCATTTTTTGCCATCAGGTGTTTGAATCTACTCTGGAAGAACATGATTCAAATTTCTGTGGCCATAAAGTGGATTATTTTTATGATTTAAATTTCTCATTTGAAATGTTGAAGCCCAATTAAAATTCCACTTTGGGCATTGAAATATAGGCAGGAATGAATTAAATAGCTCTCAATGGCTTTAAATTAATACTTAAGTCAAGTAGTTTTCATCAGGTTGGCGCCATATATATTTTTTTCTCTTTTATACCCAGAGTCATTTTCAACCATGATATTAAAATCCCCTGTGTATATAATACCATCAACATGAAAACCCGTCTTTTTTCTTATAAAAAAATGTTTTCAAAACTTGTTGGGCACAACCCTGAAAACTGATCAATTTTGATTTTCATTACAAAAACCAACCATAAACAATATAAACTCAAGTCCTTTAAAGTCAGATTTAGAGAGCTATAAAGTGTAACAAATGATGTTAAATCTGTGAATCACCAATCACGATTGATTGGGCACAACTTCGTCCGGTCTCACGTCTGACTTGAGCTTGACAAATTCTTTGGCCACTTCATCGTTGGTTCTCTGCGACAAAATTCGTAGAACTGTCCAACCGGTTTCATCCATAAGGATCCTCTTTCCCAGTGACAACCAACAGGCGCAGCTGCCTTGGTCTACAATGTCCCTCAGTTGCATCATTGAGTGTCCTACTAACCGGTCCTCACGTGCAAAACAGTAATCTTTGACACAGATGTGCAGTTCGTACGAGTCTGGTTGTTCCTCGTTGCCTATGATACTAAATACGAAAAAAGAATTAGTTATGCAATTTAAAGCATTTTCTTAATTTTCATACAAATGAAATGTTTCGTTATATTTGGGGGACCAGTTGTTGGACTTAGATTTTGTTGCCTGCTTTCTCTTCTTGTCGCTCAAATGTGGACCGATCAAGTTGACTTCGACGAATGGCCGGAACATCCCAGTTGTTGGCCACTTAATGTCGTTGGCAGCCACAACTTCAATTAAGCAATATGTATTAAAATTATTATTTAAAACAAAGTTAATTTATATACCTTTGACGGTGACTTTATGTTCACCAGTACCAGGATGTGTAAATAGGTCAACTTGAACTGACACTTCTCCCATGCTCTCTTCCTCTGTAGAAAATCCTAAGAGGCACCGATTATATATGTATAGAAAAACATTAATAGCAATAAATAATAACTAAGAAAAAAAATCGATAAAAGAAATAAGCTAAATAATTTTCGTACATCATGCAAAAATCAATGTAACAAAAATAAACTACTAAAAAATTTATAACACTAACAATATATATACAGTACCTTTTTGTGGTGGTTGTTTTTCACCACTACCTGCACTATCCCTAGATCTTTTAGATGCATCTCTTTTCTTTTTATTTAATGGAACTTTGGTTTGCATTAATAAAAATACAGATTCTCTTAATTATACGTTCTATTGGTCTTAAATATTATTTGTGGTTGAAAGTTTTGAGTGTAATAAAAGTTACCTTGATTAGTTTGACTAGTGACGAAAGTTTTGATGAGTGCATCTGTAGTTTGTGTGTATAATGAAAGTGCATAGCGGAGAGATTGGAGCTCTGAGCTTTTATCTAAGAAAGTCTTCTTCAAACCGTTGCCTCCCGCGTGGAAATATTGTTTGATGGTGTCTAAAGCTGCATCCAAAACTGCACACTGTTTGGGACTCAAGTTTTTCTCCGCCTGTACGTGATAAAACAAGAACAAAATTAAAATTCGTAGTCTTTTTACATGAAAATCTAAAACACAATTTCACGCGATAGCAGTTAGCATTATTAATACGAAAATCTCATTGATTTGTGGCTCTACCAGAATATTGTTGCATATGAAAAGAATTAAACTTGGCATAAATCAAAAGCACCGTGAATCGTCAGAAAGTTTGAATAACTAATTTTTTGGTTGGGGCAGAGTTTTAAGTGTTGCTATTCTGAGCAATTGTTGCATGACCGGTAATAATCTTATGAACCCTCAAAATTTACACATCATTTCAATTATTTAATTATTTAGTTAACCTTACATTCAAGCTTAAAAGTATAATTTGTGAAGTTGTACAGCGTGACTGAATTAAAATTTCAATATTTTTTTCATTTCACCAATAGTTAATAGTTAAGTTCCAACCAGCCTTCCAATGAAGCAAAGGGCTACTAGATGCCAACCGCCAAACGATAGAAGGGGCACCAGAAACCATTTTTGTGACTTCTTTGGTTCCTCCAAACAGGATTTAGCATGTCGGCCCTTATGCTTAAGCTCATATTTGTGTTCACATTGAAATAAAGCAGAAATGACATAAAAGAATGCTGCATTAAGAGATAGAAAGTATGAAGGCACAAAAAGCGAAATAATTGATATATAAAACTACAAGTATTGTAATAACCAAGGCGTCAGTCATGTGTGTATATATTTCTGCTTCTGTTTTTAACAAGGTATGAACATAACTTTATTAGTCGTCAAATCACTCACAAAATGTAATAAGTCATTTTTGGTATTTGATGGTTAGACGATTAGCTGCCCGGATACTTCACTGCAAGACTAATTGCACAAACTATGTTATCATTTGCTGTAAAATCTGACGAAACGTCGTTGCCCTTTTATTGGAAAGTTCAAATTCAATAAGACAAATGGTTGAGTCAAACAGACTTTCAAACTTGATTTTCAAAATTCATTAAACTTAACCATTTATTTATTAAACATTTAAAGGGTAATCCCTAGTTGATTGAAATGTTATTCTAGCATTAAGAGCACAGCTGGACTATCAAACTATCAAGCAATATGTTTATACGGGAAGCTTACCATAACTCCGCTCAGGGTTTGAAGTTTTCCGCTACTCACGTGGTTACGGAGGAGTCGAGACACGTCTTCAATTTTGGCATTTGCAGCTAGGTTTGGAAGAATCATCTAAAATATAAAAAGTTAAAGTTTTCTATTTGTCAAATCCCTACAACAAAATTACGTTTTTCTCAGACATGGGAGGCAAAACAACAGTCTTCTCCATTGTATGCATTACTATTTTCCACAGCTCCTAAAATAAAAATAAAAATTACAAATTTTAAATTGAACAAAATTACCCAAGAATTTTTTTTTACTTTTAAGAGTCTCTTAAGAACGGTTTTTTCACACATTTGCGCAAAAAGGGATAGACTACCATCTAGAAGGTCCATTAGAGGCCTTAGAATATGATCGGCTTCCGCTGCTACCATGTTCTTCTGTTGCTGATTTAACGACTGTCCTCCCCCTTTGATACCCGCTAGAAGCTCTCCCAATTCGCGCATGCTCTGTTGGATCTGAGGCTCCAAGCTTTTAGCGAAAATGGAACTCAAATCATCCAGAACTAAATTCAAATTTTGTTGCAACTCTTTCAAAATATTGGCGGCATCTTCTTCTAACTTATCACCGCCCATTGACTCAAACATTTTTTCTAGTTGTACTCTAAGTTGTTGTACGTTATTCATTAATATACATGCCTGCAAAATACAATTATTACTAAAATATAAAAATTTGATTTAAAAACACGAAACTTACAGTTTTGTCTTGATTGAGATATTTAGGAAACTCTTTTTTTACAATGTCTGCATAAGCAGTTAGAACCTTCACTATTGTCTAAACAAAAAATAAAAACGTTTTTATTGATTTTCTAGAACACAATTTATGAACTATTAAAAGCACCTTTGCAAATCTCTTCATATATCTTTTCAAAATTTCAGGATCAGGACATTCCAATTTACTAATGACGTCAAAACACTGAGTGAGTTGAGTAAATACATCTACTACCGAGTTGGAAAACAGAGAATGTTCGCTACTTTGCTGGAACTAAAATTAAACCAAAAACAAATTAAATATTAATATTCAAAAAAAATCAATTTCCAACTTGTGCATACTCCATCTTTCTGATCTCGTATGAAGGCACTGTGCAAATATTCCAAAGACACTTCATCGTTCTCATTCAACCATTGCATGACAAATGGTTCAAACCATCTGAAAAAAATAATTAATAATTTCTGTACTTAATTCATAACAAATTTACGTACGCTGGATATTCCGGTATTGTTCCCTTGTATTGTGGTGTGTCTTTTACGTATTTATTGTACAACCATTTCACTTTAAAATGAAGATTCATGTATTCTGAACTTTTACAAATTCGGTGCTGTTCATGTTCTGCAACAAAACAGATTAAATTAAAAATTTAAATCAATTTTACTCCATAAATCATTCTTACCTTCAAGCGCATACTTAATTTCGAACATACTCCACAACGTAGCAGCACTGAGTTGTCCTACGTTCAGTTCGTTTGGAAATCTTGAAAAACGAAATTTAAAGTTCAGACATATGATGGTAAAATTAACTCTTCCTACATAAAATCTAGGTTAGCTTTAGGGGCGGAAATTAGGCAATGAATTACCCACTTATGTCTAAATTAAAATTAACTACCAATTAAATAAAATCAAGGTCATCATCCTTCAAGTACAAAATATCAAATAGCGGTTTTTAACATCACCCAAGAGACAAGTAAAATGCGATACAAATTCGATGCGTGGAAGGAGAAAATTTACGACTTTGCTCGTATTTTATCACCCTATCTTCTTTTCCAAGTTTTTTTATCTGTCAAACTTAAAACTTTCCCCATATTATAATAAAAATCTCCCTAAAATATTCCTTCGGAGAAAACTTGTGTCATTACTTTCCTTCCTTTTTTTCTTTGTTTTATTATTTTTCTTACTGTTACAAAAAAGGGAAAAAAATAACTGAATCCACTGAGCTTTGTAATGGCCCAGCACAATAACCTTCGATGTTGTTGTAACCATTAGACCCAGCATGGGAACTGACCTTTCTCAGGTCACTGCCCAGAGGTCAATACTGAGTACAATACAGCAACCAACGATTACCTGACAGTATCTTTTTCACAAACATGTCTGGAATACAATAAGTTGTTTAGATACAACTGAGATAAATTGTTAAGAAAGTATCCAAACAAACTTCCAGCTTGAATGTCGCATTGTAGCAAAGAACTTTAATGCAGTAAAGAACTATGGTTTCCTTTAAGTGGACTGTTATTGCTGTTTCAGGGTCAACACTTTCAGAACCCTGCAGAGAATGTATGTATGTTTGTAACTTATGGTCTGTAATTTAAAGTTGTCTTATGTCCATGAAGTTTCTAACCAATATCCATGGTAATACAAAGTTTTCTTCAATAGGATATGCTGTAGTTAAGAGTGCCTTCTGGAAATGGAAAACCCATCTAACCACTAATCCCCAATCTAGACATGACTTTCAAGTCTGCATACCAATGCAACAAGAGTCACTCAGTTTATTCCTAAACTCTATTGACATTTTCACCAGGATATGTGTGTGACTTATTATTCACTATGGGCCTTAGAAAATCATAACAAGTGATAGAATAAGGCTGACCTCTTATAAAAATTTGATGTAATGTAGTTACCAAAATTGTTTTTTGACTAAAATTTAAGTTTTGTAATGTTTAAAATTAATTGAAGAAATGAAAACGTTTCTTTTTCTAATTTAAGGCCTATTGTAAAGGGGATTTTATGTATGACGTAGGCTACGTCTGCAAACACTTTGAGCTAAACGGAGGATTTGGTGGTCGGATGTCCTAATGATTGGTGAAAGACTTAAGTGAAGTTTATTGGAAAGTCAAGAGAGAGTAGAACGTTGTAAAGGCAACGAGTTAGTTAAGTTCATTACAATAGGCAAACGGGACAATTGAGGACAATACAAGAGTTGGAAATTAGGGCATGCGACAATGGCCGAAGGTCAAAAGACAGTGAAAATCCATTAGTTTTGTTATGCATTCTTACAAAGCAATGTTTCAACATTATTACATGTGATTAGAATTCGCTTTTATTTAATAAAATGAAATTGCTTCTTTCAAAAGTCATCTGACATTAATTATTTCTCCTAATATCATGACAAATGTTGCAAATGTAAGAAGTGTAAAACTGAATTAAAATTTCTTAGCAATACTCATTAGATTCTCTCCGTACACTATTAAATAATTTGTCCCATTATGCGCCTCATTTAGATTTATGCGTAACTCTTAAAAAAAAATGTGTATTTTTACACCATATTGCAATCATACATACATCTTTTTATGCAACCATTTGAACACCAATTTAGTGTTTGACAACACCCTGTGCAGTACGTTTGAACACCCAGAAGGTGTTGTTTTAGCATGCCTGAATGTAAACGTACCCCCTGTGGGTGTAAACATACACCACCTTACAGGGCGTTATTTTTTTTGAGTGTACAACCCTAGCGTTTACGGATGTTAATAAACACATTTCAACATTTAAACGTTGAGGCATGCAAATAAATAGTAACATAAAAGGCGAATTTGATTTACACCCTTCCGGCCGTACAACTTAAATACATCCTTTTTTTTTACAGTATAACTTGCGTGGATGTTTCAAAAAACAGTCGTTAAACAGCACCTTAAAAAGTATTTTGAGTCTAAACTGGGAAGGGGGAGGGGGGAGGGGCTGTTGCAAGAATTAAATTGGTAAAGTAGTGAAAGCTTTTGTCCTATTCTTACCATGACAAAAAAAATACAAATCAGAAGACTTGTTTTTTATTTTTGTCATGATAAGAAGCAGATGCCCGTCTTTTGCTTTTTTAACGTAAGTGTACGCAAGATTCCTACCAATGAAATAAGCCTCCCTTGTGTGAAGTTGAATGAATAAAATTAAACCAATTTGCATCAGTAATTAATCATTGTGTAAATAATTTAAACTTTTTCACTTCTATTAGTCGAGACCGGACGAGTGACATATATAATAGTAAATCGTCTTACATCGTCAGGGATCATCAGTATTCTTTGAAGGCACCCTATTATCCAATTCTGTTACTTGAGATGCAAGAATAACGTCTCTAAACTGTAAATTTGGCGAACAGTGGTTGTTTAAAAAGGGTTACTGTTCGAAATAAAGAAATGACCTTTTCTTAGGGATGCTGCTGAATACCAGTGGTAAAATGTATACAAGACCTTTTCCCAGTTCCGCATTAAAAAAAAATGTGATTTGCTGAAGTAAACTCTTGAATACACTTACTGATTGAGCACTGATGTGTAGGCATTTTTATCTTCTTCAATTACAGATACCATTAAAGCAATCATTCTATGCCAGAAGTCGAGACTGTCCAAACGGGGACCATTATCTTCCCCTTCTCGTTTCTGCTCATGAGGGTCCACTTGAAATTCGCGGCTGTAGAGCTCATGACAATTATCGAATAGAAACTGATAAGTTGACCTCATGCATGCTTTCACACAGTCCTTCACAACGGTACTTGCCCTAGGTGGGCTCGATAACTCAAGAACTTTCATCCGGAAGAAAGTAATACTGGTCAACAAATCGACCGTTGATTTAAGGTCTTGTAGCCTTTCTGAACTAGAAGCTGGGAAATTATTCTGGAAATAAACATCAGGGTATAGATCTAATCCGAAATCTGCCAGATTTTACGGTACACTTACTCGGTACATTGATAAGTCAATTCGGAGAGAATTATGAAGTTGATCCAATAATTTAACAAATTTATCTTTCTGAAAAATCAAAGCATACACAAACCTCATTAAAAATAAGCCCATGTTGTTTTATCAAAATAATTAGCTTAATTAGCACAGCGTGAGCACAATAAGATTCTGATTTTGATAAAGAAAGGCCTCTTTTGTCATGCTTATTAGCAGTCATTATCACGAAACCAATGTTAAAGGAATCCATTAACTCAAGAAATTTCATCCAATTATGCGATTTAGTCAGTGACAATGAAAATTTATAATGTTATAATGTCAAAAAATTTATTAATATTTATGTAAAGTTTGAAAATATTACGCAAAGTTTAAAAAATATTGAACCTAAATTCGGCAATACTTTACTTTAAAAATTAATTTAGTTTTCATTAATTAAACGCTCCAAGCACATTTCACTGTCAATATAATTACGCATAAGAAATATACCCCAAAATTAGAGGCTGCGAATCGGTCACTCGCTGATACAGCTGCAGAAGCAGTGGTGTGTGCGTAATATGCATTGATGTTGGCCAGCAACATACTCATGACAGCAGGAACGCCTGGACAAAGATACTTTGTAGACAAACAATGAAAATGGCTGAAATTAAAGGAAAACATTTTTTGAAAACACAATATTTAAATATCCAAATATGTCAATCTTACGTCATTGCCTGATAGATGGATTCAATCCCATATCGCATAGAAAATTCATCGACTATTTCTTGAGCAGTATCATCAAAATATATTTTCCAGGCCTCGTCCTTAAATAAACAAACAAATTTTAATTTAAAGTTTTTCATCAACAATAATTTTTTTTTTTACTCCTTTCGCTTCTGGCAATTTGACCATACCGCCTTGCTGTTCACAAAGATAATGAAAAAGGTTCTGCGGGAAGAAAAGTAAATTTTTCATTCGATGGGACTGCTTTATTAATTGCATTAAGTCATTTATACCTCATGCAGGCATGTGTATTGGACGTGATAGGGGGCTACTTTTTCCTCCCCTTTAATTTCAACACTTATGTGTAAACGAATGGCTCCAGAAACTGCAGATTTGTCGGTTCGCTTTTCTAAAGAGGTGTGAAAAAAATAGAAAAACATACAACTAATGTGAAATTGATGGCGTAATAGCAAAGGCGAGGAAAGAAGACGGGGAATTTAATGTTGAAACATTTCTTCATAGATCTTGCTAAATGTTAGGAACCCTTCAAACCATTCTCTCTCCCTTGGTAATAAACTTGAAAATGGGTTAAAGAGGAAAATCTTGCATAAAGTGTTACGTATGAATCATATATTGAGTCGCTTTATGATGCGTTGAATGAAAAGTTGCAGTTTTAAAACCAAGTTGCATCATAGTGATAGGCTACCATTAGAGTGAAGCCTTTTTCGACTGTATCTCACGTTACGGTCATTTTTCAATGCAAATGTCTTGTATCTTTGCATACTTTAATGCTGTGTCATGAAATATCAAACTTAGAAAAAATTTTCTTTAAAATGACTGGTCGCTTGCATGAATGGATTTTAAAATGCGATTCAATTTGTTAGATCAGAAAGATCTGTCACACAAATGTATAGATTAATTTAAAAGCAATATTTAGGTTTTGTAGACGCAAATAATTGAGTTGCATTAAATAAAATTACTGTAATGATGCTGAATGTCGTGTATCAATTTGTAAGTTTGGATAATTCACAATCATAGCGTTTGATTGCTGCAGCAATCTTTTTTGGAGGTTGCTGATGAAATCTGATTATTTTAAATCAAAGTTGTTTGAAAAAAAAATTTTTACAGAACAAATTCAGTCTTTGCTTGGAGTATTCGAAAAACACTGCCTTGAAATCTACCTGTTTTACTGTAAATGTAAAATTAAACTTGTAAGATCACTTTGTGAAAATACATAAAATAGGTATGTTTTCTATGTTAAATTACCCATATTTTTCAGAAGTGTCATTACTAACTTTCAATATTTTAAGTTTTTCAACACGTTAAATTAGAGTGTAAACTTATTTAATTTCAAGACTATTTATATTAAAACAGTTTAAAACTTATTTTACAGCATCTGGACGAAGTTAAAAGTTCAAAATTGATGCCAATGTACAGTATTGCAATTTTAAGCGTAGTAAGTCAAAACTAAAAGATTCTACAAAAAGCACAAAAAATTTGCCCAATATTGCCTGAAGAATCGAATATTCTCAATGTAACTTTTGAAAGAGTTTGTACTTCTACAGAATTTATGTAGATTTTATAAAGCTACTTTCCGTACATTCTGCAGTTTTGGCAGAAATTGCACAAAATCGGCAATTAACGGCAATCATTGTTGCTTAAAAAATGTAGTAATCAAAATTGTTGCCGTTAAGACCATTGTTTTCCGTAAAGAGAAGTAAATACGGTTTGTCTAAATTGCCGAGTTTCAAATTACTTCAACTGAAATATGCCATTTAAAACTAGCACTCCAGCAAATCATTCCCCAATTTCCTTAAATTTTTGCCGTTTCTAAGCTTACCTAAGTTATACCATACATCCATTTCTCCACTAAGAGTCCGAACCTCTATAATTGTTTGACCCAGAAAATCATCTGATTCCCGAGTCAATTTCTGCCTGAGCTTCGACTTGAGGTCATTGTCTTCATCCCTTTATCAATTGATTCAAAATATTTAAAACATTTCAATTTCAATTTTCAATGCAATTGCTAAAAAAAAAGACTCACCATACTCGAACTTTAATACGATCGGAAGAATTATGACACTCGCTACAAAAGAGAGTAGGAGAAATCAAATTAGCAAAACGAGAAAATTTTTAAAAAATCGTTGCGCTTAAAACGATTTTCTTACAAATAGAATTTCTCATTCCAGACGGGGTTCAGCTCCTGCGGCATTGTCCGGGTCCTCTTCTTCACCTTACCAACCTGAACCGTAACGTAGGGATCGCTGGTTCCACTTTTGTCTTTGGCAATTAGGCCCTGTGCACAGATCACTGCAACAAATATCTGATTCTCACTCATCCGTCACTTAATAAAACAGTTGCAAAAAAAATCTTCTTTCAAAAAAATTCCAAAATCGATGTAGTCTGGTAATAAAACATTAAAAAATCTACACAAATAGAATTAGTTCTTTTTCCTGTGTTTTCAAAACAATTCACTCAAAACCGTTCTAAATCGAGAAAAATTGAAACATTAATAACATTGGTAAACAGTAATAAAGAAAAAAGTCATTAAGAATTAAGAAAAACAGTCCAAGTGGAAAATTCAATAGCTATTAATAATGAATGCCTATACATTAAGTTACATAAATGCTTAATCGCCAAAACAACTGAATTATTTAATACTGAAAATTTGACTCAAAACTTCCACATGGACATTAGAATGAAAAAGTGCAGAAGAAAAACATTTTGCAGTAGACAGACATAGGTGCGAAAATCGGATTTGAGTAGACATGCAACATGTAAAAAGATGGGTATTAAGACCCTGAAGGAAAAGAGGTAGTCAGCAACATCCTGGAACAGGTGGGTGAAAACATTGTGTAAACAAGCTTCTGGCGCGAGCTGGGATCAAAAGGAGGTCTTAGCTTGCAAATGGCAGACCTCGCCAAGTAAGTGGCTTGGCCGCTGCTACCTGTAATGATGAGCTTGCAAGACCACTTGGAAGTTCCTTCTAGTATAATTGCTTCAGCTTGCTTAATGGAGTCGACATGTGTATCAGGGTCAATTCCAAAAGTAAGTCTGCAAGACAGAACATCAAACAAGGCACACTTTGAATACCACAACAGCCAATCATGCTAGGAAAGAGCAATCAACCGTTCAAACAACAAAAAAGTTAACCCTTACAACCAAAAAAACAAAACAAAAAAAAACACAAGCCAATTAGCCTGTCTTGGACAGTACATAGCAGCTAGAGACCATCACCAGGCAAACATCCAAGACACCTGTAGTCAATGGAGCACAAGGCACCTACCAGTGATGGCAATTTTGGCTGACCACTTGGAAGTACCATCTAAAACGGATTGTTTGACTGCCTTCATATGGCCCTCATGACTTTTAACATCCACAGAAAAAACTGCCCTGATGATGACATGAAGAGCAAAAAATGATTTTAGTAGATGTAAAGTGCACAGGCACAAGTGTTCACGTTTTCAATGACCAAAAGAATTTTATTCAACCAAATAAACTATTAGAAAAATTTAATTCAAGGCATTACCCACCAATGCAATTTACTTTTATCCTCACATTATCTTTATTGGAGCCCTAAAAGAAATCTGGACACAATCTTGAGATACAATTACTTCACTTCAAGTTACTCGGCCCCATCATTCAGGAAGGAAGTTTGGCAGTATCTTGTGGATATATGTCAAGTAGCAAATTGCATTTCCAACAGTGTATTTCACTAAAAGAGCTCTTAAAGGAGTGATTTCTCATGTCATTTTATGAAATTCACTATGTTAGTAGAGGAAATTAATGTGTTTACTATGCAGTAGAAGAGACTGCTGCAAGCCATCTTGGCCATTCGTTATAATTAAATCATCAACTTAATTATCAGGTTTTTCAAATCCAGTTTTCCATTTCAAATGTTGACATTGGTTATTACACCGGTGTTTGGTCTCAGTCTGGTTCAACACCAAACTGCAGCCCTAGGTGAATAATGACCATAATTTCATGTTGGCACGGCTCCAATTGAAGCTATCTATTAGGAAAGACACCAGATGTGCAATTTTTGCTTTTTTATATATCTGAAGTATTGTTGAACACTCAAAATGCAAACAACCCTCCGGAAAAAATCAGTTATTAAAGTATTAGAACATAAGACAAACTTGTCTTGGAAAAAAATTTTCCAACCATTCAGTTAAGAATAGAATCACTCAGCCGAAAGGTAATCAATGTGCAAATTTGCAGGAGTAGTGAAAAGGACTCGGGGTATTTCTACAGAATAATATAGGTGACGTTAGAGGTGCACATTTGTCATTGTCACACAATCAATAGTTCCCTTTCAAATGCAAAGCCAGTCAGTCCAATCACTTGACCCAAGGTAGAAAACTTTGTGTCTTAAATTTACAAAGGTAAACGCCATCCAATCAGTTTAAGTTTTTTTTAACATCAAACTTTTATCTCTTCAATCAAAAACGGTTAAACTGGTAAGCCAGGACATGTCGTGTGTGACATGTGAAGAGATAAATTAGCTAGAATTAGAGTGGCTCTTATCAATGTGTTTTTTGGGTTGTATTGGGTCAAGGCAAGGGCTTCATGCTTCAACGCTAATTGCTGATTACTTCAGACCTTCTGCCCACATGTATCACAAACATGTTTGTGCAAGAAGTCTGATTTTGAGCTTATTAGTTTCTGTATAATTCTTGGAAACTGCTAATTAATGTCAGAAGCTATCTTTTCAAGCCTTTGATACTTTTTGCTTATTCAATTATGTTAAAATGGACATCATACTGTTTTCTTATTTATGTTTATAGTGGGTGTCAGGTTTAAGTGAGGATTGCAATCAAGGGCAATGACCTTAACAAAAAAAAGAAGCAACCTGGAGTGAACAAAAGATCATATTCAGGTTGCAGTTGCACGCGATCATATCATGAGCGAGTAAAAATAAAACAAACGTTTTGGCTCTTATGCATTTCCAGTAATTGACGTGCGCATAAACGGTGGATCAACTGACAAGCGAGGAACATTTGTGTTGGTATAGGCGTAGCATCTTACACCATTTCATGGTTGGCCCTTGAATAATTCATGGATCAAACTACACAATTCCATTTAGTTGTAAATATGACATTTTGATAGCCTTCATTCCTTGACTTACTGCTGTGAATATTGACTACAGTTTTAATGCAATAAAAGGCCACTGCTACCGAGGTGTCATTGTTACAATACTCTCAAAGAAAGGTTTTTTTATATATATATGCATGCACAATGTTTTAAAGGGTGTCTTTTCTTGTCTACAGAGATCAGTTTTATCAATAGTGCAAAGGGGAAAAAGGTTTTAGTAGAACAAAGGATATTGGCTTGCAGAAACCGTGGTAAAGTCAATCTAGGAAAATAATCAACTGTGGACAAGCCACTTCAATGACCAGATTAAGTTGTATTGGTACAGAAAAAAAGGGGATAAAAAACTAGGTGAACAGGAGGCAATACTTGAAATTGAATTCCTAATCTAATAATCTGCTTTTTGTCTGTCAAACGTGAAAGATAAATTGAGCAAACACTGGAACCTGGCACTTATCGAAAAAACTATCCACTGCATTTTAATATCTGTCCAATCAAATCAAATTGACAGCTCTTGAAAAAAGTTTCCATAATTGGATGTGGAATCAATTAATCCTACTATAAGAACATGTTTGGCGTATTCAATTTAAGGCTTTTCCATTTTAACAAGAAAAACTTTATGGCTAGCCATAAAATATCTGACATGTTGTAAAATAAAACTCCCTCCCCGCACTTACCTGATCAGCTCGAATATTTCAGGTTTATTTCTTTCCCGGATCTTCATCCTGTCTTTCATGGCCATAATAATGTTGTTGGTTTTGTCTTCAGCTCCATGTTTGGAGCTTTTTTCAGCCGCCCCTGAATTCACAAAAAAAAAAAGGATTAGTTGGAAAATCTCCTAATTAATTAAGTAAATCGTAATTCTCCAAATAAGTCCTCAAAAGCAGAGACTTTTGTATATAAAGAATTTTCCTGGCTTACAGTACAACAATTGCAACAATGTCACAGTTTCTTTTACATTGCAAGAATATTCGCTTTTAATTTTTTTTTTGTAATATTGAGTATCCCTTAACTCATCGTCAAGGTACGGTTGACACTTCGGTTAAGCTGATTTTAAATAATGATATGTGGCTATTGATTAGCTAAAACGCGCTTCCTCTCAAAAATTAGGAAACTGATTTTTCAATCATGTAACCTCTAAAGCAATTCTTTGTGGCAGAGTTTGGTCACTAATAGAAATGATTCGGCTTTGACGCAATTAGTTCAACTTGTACTGGGAAAACGGCAACTGCAGTTTGAAAATTTGTAAATATTTGCGATGGTGGACAATTTGTTCATTTATTGACAAAGACTTTATATTTACACAAAACGCACCTTTTTAAATTGTGAAAACAGGAAAAAAGCTTACAATTTTAAAATATATGAAAAGGAATGGATTGTAAAGAAATTTTAAATAATCTGTAAATATCGTATTTTAATCTTTAAGAATTTAAATTTTCATTTTTAAATGTAAACCTGCTTATAAAAGGTGCCTTTTAAACTGAAAAATTGCTATAATAATTTACCTATTCAAAATATTTAAAAGAAACGCTCTTTGAAGGGGCGCATTTACAAATTTTTATATTTTTAACATTTGTAAAGTGCCAACTTCGAACTTATTGAACAAAAGTGCTAACTGTCAATTTTTTTTAAGACACTGGTTTTTTTTTTTTAAATTTTCTCAACTGTCAAAACACCGTGGATAATTTTGATCCTATTTTGGCGGGATCAACACTCAATATTGGGTGCAGTAAGCCTTATTTTGCGCACTTTAATTCAATTTAAATTTATCCAGGCTAAATATGGACGATATGGACTCAGCTTAATGTGTTTGTATTAACTTATAGGTTGAGCGTGCGCATTACGCCCTCTGTAGGTGTAAACTAAATTCGCAACTCACAATTTTACATGCCAACTTTAACTTAATATTAACTTGGAAAAGAAGTTTCTGACCTAGCCCTAAGAGAGACGACTTATTGCATTAAATATGGTAATTGTGAATGTTGAAAAACTCTGTACACTATGCAAACTTGCCTATTTACTGTCTTTTCCTCTCCAAGATTTAATCCTAGTTGTCTCGTTTTAAAAATATTGAGGAGCAAATAGGTCTCAGCTGCAGCTGGAGCTTCATTTACAAGCTCAAAACCCTTCTCATTTTTATGTAATCGTGCTTTTAGCAGTCTTGAATTTTTTTTCTCTTAACACCTAACTTTGTATGAATTCCTCAATTCAAATATGCAGTGCTAAAGTGCTGAATGAATTACAAACAAAGCAGAACATTTTATTTCTGCATTAAGTTATTAGAAAATAAAAGATTTCTATATTATAGCAATAAAAGGTCAAAGCTTAATTAACGTTCTAATACAAATATGAGACCCATAAAATTAATTTTTATCGTCCCCAAGTTGCCTTGTTTAGTTCCACCTCAAGGATCAGCTAGAATACCCCCGAGTGCAACGTGGGCCAATCAACAACGAAGTAAGGTATTGTCATTAATGATTGAGTTCTGATTAAAGCATTTGTCATTGTATCGCATCAAGGATAAGGCTAAATGGTGACAATAAATGCCATTCAGAAGTAATATATTTGCGGTCATACAGATAAATTTTCAATTCCCAGAATGTCAAAAACAAGTTAATTAAAATCCCCCCAACTGAGTTTTTGAAATTAAATTATTACATTTAAAACTTACATTTAGACTACTTATTCTGTTACCAAACTTCATTTTCTCATTAGACCCTTCTAGTTTCTTATAGTTCAAGACCTTCACAAGGACTAAGGGGACTTAAACAAGTTCCCAATATCTTGCGGAATAGCTTCAAGTTGAGGTTTTATTGGGTAGGGACATGGAGAGACAAAATTGACAGCTTTCAGCGGATTGTATTTGGAATTTGCAATAGTTTTAGTGTCAAGACAAAAAAGAAAATCTTGACCCTTAAGATGGTCGTGATCCCACAAATAAATCTCACTTATTCAGAACAATATTTTTGATCAATTTTTAATCAAGCTTGATGTAACTTCAAAGTGGTTTGAATTTACCACGCATGCTTTTACTCAGTTTCCTTAACAATATTTGACCAAAAACTATGCAAGAGTGGTCTCTCTCTTCTAAGCATTGATTGAAATTCATATTCTTCTTGAGGAATAAAATTATAAGATTTAAAATTGGTGGATTTAATGTGATTTATCCTTTCCTGAACCACTTATTTTACACTAAATTCCACCTTTTCCAAGCTGTAAAAATCAATTAGAATTTAGATAAAGAAGTTTCTGCAGTTATAATACAAGTTCCTTCAAGACGAATTTGTAACTGGAAGCCTTTAATTTGTAACTAAAGAAGCAACTTCCCTAACTGCAAGTTTAAATCCTAGATATTTTTTTAAAGTTTTTAAACCAAATTTGGAAGTTCTTTTTATTCAACAAAGGCAGACTAGTTCAAACCTAGCTCGAACAATTCTTTGTACTAACAAAACCCGTCTTTGATTTTGTATTTGCATTGACGTTTTTTTATTCAGAGTGCCTTTGGTTTGAAAAATCTGGGACTGACCTTTCATTGCTACACTTACAAGAAAAATATTGCTTTTTCTATTTGTAAACAACTTTTTTTATATGGTTTTGAGGATTTGCTTCAAGCCATTTGACAATGCTTTTTTACTAACTTTGAAATGCTAGTGGCATGTCAGAACCTTTTCCTCTCTGCATGAATCTGAGTGTAGTTACTGCACCATTTAATTCAATTCTAGCTCTTGTTAAACTTAAATCTACACCAAAAGCTCTAGAAGATTTAGATTAAGCAAACTTTTCAAGACGCACGTGACTGGCAAATAAAGGCTCACGTGAACTGAAATATCCAACACAGACTTTGTGCAGAGAGAGGTAATTCGTTTTAAAGTAAAGAGCTACGAAATTGGAGTGTTTTTTCCAAAGACTTTAATTCGTTTCTGGCTTATACGATTGATGTTCGGTTAATGATAACAGAACAAAATGCCTATCTAGAAACAATTGGAGGAAACTTTAACTTTTAAGCAGTAATAGGCGTAAAACTTAACTGCAAGTGATCCAATTTCTTACTATATAATTGTAAAAAAATGATTTAGACTCGTGTAAAAGACTTTTTAAAAAGTATTTTTGGTCTATCCACATTTCAGCACCTTTTAGTAATTCATCACACCCTAAAGTGTTACCAATTTGGGGTATAACATGAATAGCTTTAACTAGTGTGAACTACATCACTAAGGTGCATCAAAACTCCTTCAGATATTTGTCTTACACCAAAAGTTGTTTATAAAAGAGGTATCTCAATATAATCTTCAGGGTGTAAAAACATACCGTTTAAGGTGTGCTAAATTGCAGGTGAAAGCACGAATTGTTAGTTTACATCTTATTTTATATTTGTACTAATTCCAATCAGCGTAGTCTCTTCTAAACAGACCAACGCCCTAGAAATCTTGCGCATAAATGCAGGCGTACTTGATCCACTGCGACTGAGAATTAAACCTAATTGCTACGGAGTTTGGTTGGGGAAACTTCATGAGCTGTTAAGTGAGACATCAGCAACTGAAAAAATCAGCTATAATAAGGGCCTTGTGAAACTTCCTAAGGTCCAAATATGAAATTGTCTCCGACTTTGCAGAACCTTCAAAGCAGATAATTAATGAATTAGAATCATAACTTACCTGGGAATTAGCACAAGGCCTTTAAGCTGTAAGGGTTTCTTAAAAATAGTTTAAAGCGGGCATTAAAACTAAGACAAAAAAATTTAAGCATTTACAGTAGTGGATGATATTAAAAAATTATGATAAGCGAGCTTTATAGATTTCTCTGTCAGTAAATACCTACTCTACATTGACTGAACTGGCTTCACAGACTAAATTGACGTACTACTTGGATTTATATTGATATTTCGAAGATTTTCAATTGTTCAATAAGTCTTTTTTTTGTTTTGAGATTTAGTACACTATCACCTCACAAACTGTACGTTTACCAAACTGCCACAATTTGTCATCGGCAATATTTTTGGGCAACGTCTCCCACGCTCTTTACAACTCCATTTGTCTGACAGGTGCCCCTCCGAATAACTCTTTAGTGCCAACACTTATCTCTCGCCTGCGTGCACAGCTCAGCACATCGCAACCCTATAGCAATTGAGGCTTGCCGCGCGGTTCCTTACTTTGTAGGCAGTCTGCATTGAGCAAGTCTTTGCATTTTTCGTGGCATTTCACCCCACATTCGGTGCAGCGAACACCTTGACGAGCGATGCCCCACAGGAGGCCTTCACATTCGTAGCAATATGTTGGCGACGTCGCAGTCCATAATACGAAATTATGAGGCGTTGTACTGGAGATCGGATAAATCAAAGCTTGGAGAGTTTTCTTATATACGTGCATTTTCTGAAAAAGTATACAAAAGTAAAACCTTTTATTACCAAGGAAACTTTTCTTCAAGTTATTTCTACCATATGGTTCAGTAAACCGTTCTCATTTTGAAAATGGTAGAAAAAACTTAGTAGGAGAAAGATAAAAATAAAGTTGCAGTTTCTTTCACCAAGTTGGGAGGTTCGCTTGACAAAATTGGCAAAGCACAACTTTAATCAAGAGATGTGGTCAAGTTTTATCAGTTCCCACCTTTGCCATCTATAAATTTTGCCCAAGTCACCATTACTGGACAGGTACTGGCAGCCAATTCATTTCAGTTATTGCACAATTTTCACAACAAAGTTTTGCCCACCACCTTTTTTTCAGCTTTAAATTCGTGAATTCTGTTCCTAGACTGATAAGTAACATGAGGATTATTTATACGTCTGCTTAGAGCTACTTAAAGCTTGACAGAGGAAAGAAGAAGACGCAGCCAAATTCATTTCCTACTTAATGCTTTTTAAAAGATATCTTTAAAGTTGAGAATTTCAAGTATTTTACTTCCAAATCCATTTTGGCATGACAATTATTTGGGAACACTCCAAAAAGTCAAAAAAAAAATTTCCTCTAATTCACAGATTATTCAGTTGCACACCCAATTACCCAAGAAGCATTACAGTAGCTTCTTGATAAGATGTAACTGGTACATTGCAAATCGTAAGTTAAAAGCTTTACTTCGATATTGCTCTAAGACATATTAGATAGCATGACTCTTTCATTACATAATGACTAGACCAGAAAGAAAGGTCAAGGCGCTTTATCGACTTTTTAGCAAATGAACAAAATGTTTGTACTTTATCTTCTTTTAATGTACCTTTTCATAATTTTTATATATTAAATTTGTTCCCCTTGAAACTTGGTACAAGCAATGCCCATCCCCTTTAATTATATTTTATATTTCTCTTTATAGTCATGCAACCATTTGATTACTTTGCAGCATAAATTCACAGAACACTTAATTGCAACAACTCCACACATTGCATAACGTAATTCGTTATTAAAATTCCCCCTTTCCGAAATTGAAAAAAAAAGATCAAAAGAAAAATTGCCAACCCACTTTTCTCGTTCTGCCACATAATTTCTACATATATCTGTGTCTGCTTTTTGCTAGGCACATTCACTACGTAAATCATAAAATAAGTTATATCCAATATAGCTTTTTTTTAGCTACTTCCAACTTTCATTTCTGTATATAAAACTCAATAAAGTTGGGGAATGGTACTTAAAAAACTATGTATGAAAATTGTGACATTTAGGTTGATAAACTTGCCCATCATTTTCAAGATGGCTGCCTTATTGTCAATGGTCGAGGTGTAACGACGCAATTAAGTCTATTAATGTAGTATTAAATTGCTTCGTTTCATCTTTAAAAGCCGAAGTGAGGAAATGTTTTCATTAATAGCGGTCCAAAACTTGATACGACTTTATCTGCAACATGATCAAGCTTTTACACAAAGACCCGACCATCACTTCTAGTAAATTAACACACCAAGCGTGTACAAACTTGGCTGCAAACCGCAAAATGACTTGAACAATAATTAGAAACGAAAAAGGATTTCCTCTTTTACAACTTCAAAAAAAAAGAACTATCAAATTATTAATTAACTGTGCGTTGAACATCCCCTCTTTTTTTCTCATTTCAACTTCAGTTTTATAAGCTCTGCCCAATTACCTATTTTCAGTGGAGAAATTTTCCAGGCTTTTATTTAATCTTTTACTTGTCTTACGTTGTTTTTTATTTTTGTTTGTTATATTTTTGTTAGTTTTGGCAGGAACTCTTAATGCAATTTTTATCAAAAATTGAAATTCTTTGAAAAAGTTTCTCTGCTCCATTTTCATAATTGAACTTGTACAAGTTCTTTAAAACGTATTTGCTAATCTGCATATAAAATGTGTCTCCTAGGATGAATCTTTTGGGGGAAAGAAATCCATTTAATACTTTTTTTTCGGAAAAAATTGACTTGAAACTGAGATATTCAACTTTAAGTTGCAAACGGAACTCATTAATGTTTTAGTTTATATAAGTTTCAGTCATTAACTTTTTCTTCAATTTAATGGCATATACAACAATGTTTATGTTACTTAGCAGTGTGTGTAATGAGCAAATTAGCCGAATATTTCACTATAAAAGCAAAGTTAAGCATTATGAGTTCACTAAAAATATTCTTGTTAATTAAACAACTGTTTTAACATTTACATTTCATTAAATTTCTTTTGGCTGACAATAGTTTAGAAGTCTCTTGTCTTAGTTTAAAACCCAGGGTCAAGAAGAGAGTGGGATTGGACTAGAGAAGGGACGAGCATGCGAGATAATGGAATCATTTTACGTCTAGAAAGATGCGAGAGAGTTTTTAGTGGATTTTTCAATTATTCTTGTTTACTTTAACTGTCTGCCTTCAGCAGCAGCAGAGATGGTCATGAGGAGTAAAGTGTTATTCCACATTAAGTTTGGCTGAAGGTCATTACGTTTTTGTTTATTTTATTTTAATCCCTTAAAAGAAAGGGCAAGAACCTACCAAATAGTTTAGTCAAATATTTGGTTATAATAACGAACTATCTAGGATGTACTGAATTATTTACCGATTTTTCAATTTCTTCATTGCTTTTTAAACCCAATTCTTCGTTTCTAACTTCTGCTCTTTGAGTTAACACATGTTAATATCATTATCCGGAAAACGTATTTACTCCGGCTTGCAAAATTCAAGGATGCTCACAGATAACAAAGTCCAGAGTTATAAAGACGCAGTCAATCGTTTTTGCAATTTAGATTCAAATAAAAGTTTGTAATCGTCTGACCACCATGAGTTAAGTATGGCGCCTTGTAGTTGTGTTATTTAAATACCACTAGTTGCAAATTTAATGGGTGATCTTTCCTATGATTTATATTCACAGTATAATCGCCCTGATATAAACCGAGGTTTTGTGAAAACTTGGAGAGAATACGGGACTTCATTTCGCAGTTCATCTTCTGTCCTCAAATCTTTTGTTTTTTATCAGGTCCAATTAAGTTCTGGTTTTGTTCAAAGTTTTCACGGGGGAACGGAACAACAGCTTTTAAGAGCATGGACACTTAGGGACTAATTTTTGGCTGGTTTCATTGTCTTTAATAGTTTGGAGTTGTTTTAGTTAAAATCAGGTTGTTTAATTTTGTTAAAGTTTGGTTTTAACCGTTGTCCTTGGTTAATGTCTTGCAGTAACAGTTAAAACGTAAAGCGTTCATCACGTGATCAAAAGCAACCAATGGAATCAACTTTTGAGACCACAGTTCTCTCTCATGGGCGCCGAACGATGTGGAGAACTGTTTAACTTCTCACCATTAGTTACATAACGCTTTCCCTTATTGATTTTTTAACAAACATTCGCTACTTGTTCGTATTATTTTGACATAAATTTTTTAGATAAGAAACATGTTGCCCATCTCAGAATTCCATAATTTTCAGGAATTCACCTCTTAAACACTATTCTAGTAAATGTCATTAAATAGTATAAAAAAGTAGTGCTAATGAGTTCCGTTTGCAACAAAAACCAAAATTTTTCTTATAATTTTTAATAAATATCAATATTCATATTAATGAAAATATTAATGATATTTCATTAAACGAATTCAGTTCAGAAAAAAAATGAACCAAATGATAAGACAAAGTTACCAGAATATTGCCAAACTTTTACAAGATTGTGATTGGTTCCTCATTTAAATAACTCACGAATCAACAGAAAAAAAATTAATTCAAAATTCAATTACGACTAGGAAATAGAAAATTTGAATTTCTTTCAAATTAAAATTTACTGAGTTCTATAATATTTTTTCACTAACCGTCAAAACTGATCAATAGAAAAAAATTTTCATAAATATATTTTAGTCTAAAAATTCGGTATTTAAAAGTTTTTAAATTTCTTCAACTGCAATATTTTAAAATCCTTTTCCCATCCACATGTTATTATACCCATAGACGCATGACGGGTGTATCTCGTCCTATCGATTTACTGTCAATTTAACATGTTCCTCTCCTATCTCAAAATCTTCGATGTAAAATTTAATATTCTTCCAACGTTCAACCGAACGACCTTTTAGTCATTAGCAAGTCATTTTTTAATTTTTATAAAATATGCTCCTTACCAGCTCTTCGTCGTTGAGCGATTGTCTCGGCACTGCAGAGGTGAGGCCAGCATTCCTCTTGGTAGCAGCCATGGTCTAAGGAATTTGCAAAACATAAATTCAACATTCAGAAAAAAATTTTTCTCACTCAGAAATAACTAATAAAATCCGTGTACCTTGAGGACCTTCACCGGATGGAGAACGCATAGAAAAAAAAGAGCAATAGATGAGAAGAAAAAAGAAATAGAAGAAAAAGAATAAGATACAAAAAACCCCAATATAAAATACGAAAACTATTTAGGAATCTCAAAAATAAATTGAATAAGGAGAAGTCATCACTTGAAGGTAAAAGACCCTTGAAAGACATCTTTACATGACAACAGAAATGTAAGAAAAAGATTTAGGATGTACAGGATCCATTTTCCAAATTCAATTAGGGCTCTTGGGTCTTTTCAGTTGCATTCAAGTGACAGCTCTCCTGATTTATACATAAAGCTTAGAGACAAGATGGAGAATGTCACTAAAAATGAGTTTAATGACATATCCGAAGGTATTTTTCATTTATAAGTATATCTCAAAACGTTGATAAAATTCTGAATCTTGTATGTCAAAAAATTTTCTTGAGATGGAAAAAAAATTGTTTTTGCTTCTTAAGTTGCTGACAAAGCAATGTTGAAAAAAAATTTCCTCTTAGAATGTAATTTAAAACTTTTAATTTAATTTTTTGATAGATGAAGAGGAAAAACGAGTTTTTTCTTTTTTTCATGGAAAATCTCGGTTGATTTCTTACCAGTTCGCTAACCAACGGAATGGACTTCCTCCGCGGTCGAATGTCCGGCATTGAGTCGATGGTGCTGTAGAACGGGTTGTCACCTGGACCACTGTAAAATGATATTTTACAAGATAAGCTTGATTCAGCATTGCACTCCATGCTGCAAATGAACGCCAAAAGCCTAGTCGCGACCACCAACCCTCGATATCTTTTCATTAGATTTAAATTAAAAAACGTCCCCACGTCATTTCATTATGGAATAACACTGCCATCATACCAATATGCAAGGAATTTTCCATTTTTATATATAAAAAAATTTATATATTATCACTTTTCTGAACCCATAAAACTTGCATTCCAATTGATAAATTACACTAGGAAAACATCATTAATGACAGCTCAGGTTAATAGCCCTGTTGACATTACTACTTCTAAAAATCATCATCCCAAACCATTACCATCAATTTTTAACCACAATAATAAATTACAAACATTTGTTTAGTTTAATCAAAAAAAATTTTTGACTCTAATCTGAAATCTATTTCTCCTAATTATAACTCATCCAGCCAGAAGTTTATTTAATGTACACCTCAAACCACAAGCACACCCCCCCCCCATTTAATCAAGTAGATTACAACTAATGCAATAAAATAAAAAGTCTTCCACTAATTGATTGTTAGTCATTAAAATGGTTTTGCACTAGAGAAATTCTTAACTCCTTTTAAGCTTAATTCTAACAGTCAATCCTAGGATGAATTACTCAAGTTAAGTTAATCAAATTCCATAAATGCAAACAGACTTCTGTAAATAAGCTGTGCTAAATTAATAGGTGTAATTTGATGTTACTATGTAAATTACTGCAATGAGAGCTGATGATGACGTCAATGAATGATAGAGTTCTCTAATTCACGATTCAGTTGGTTTAATAATTTCTTGGTTATGTATGGAGAATATCTTTCCCCATGATCAATTTCAAACAGCAGTGCTCGTAACAATTTACGGGGAAATATAATTTCTTCCAAGTGGCTAACCATCTAAACACTCTTGATTACAGGGAAATAATCTTTTTTTTGAGAAATTGATGTTTCTCTTGATGGATTTCTAAGAAAATTACAATTGAAGTGGAATGGCTACAACCATTTATCTACGTCTTGGGCAACGTCAAAGTGAATTTACTATAACAGAGTTCATTCTTTTTATAAAAATTTTAGCACAGTTCCCACATACAAATTTCTTCATAAATTTTAAACAATATCCAATTTTGTTGTGGATATAAATTTAATCTTTAACATGTTCTTCTGATCTACAAAATTTTTCCAACCCTTAAGATGTATTTAAAACCAATAAATATTCTTTTATTAAAAATTTATTAGTCATTTGTTGGCTGACTTTTATTATTTTATTTAGAATTTATATCTAATTATAGTTTTTTTATTATCCATGCTTTGAGTATTAACTTTTATTTACCTACTTAGTAATTCAGTTTTGAATCATTAAACCTGTTTTTCCTTCTTTGATGTTGACCACCATTTTTGGGGTATGAACAAACATATTTCCTGACTTAAAATGACAGAAAAAAAACCCAAAGTTATTCCGCCCATGTCGTCGATTTGCTTATTTGAATTTCTGATCACCTACGCATATAATGGAATACTAGCCGTTTTGTTTGTAGTTTTCAGATGCCATTGGCAGGTGAATAGATTGTTGTTGAGTAGGGAGAGAATAAGTTTAAAATTTGGTTTCAGTTTTAAACCCAGCAGTCAATATTCCGAGTGTTCTAAAAATAGCTGATTTATAAATAACCTGAAAAACTCGAGAATTTTTAACTTACAAGTTTGAAAATGCCAAATTTAATATTCTTCAGCAAATGCTGCACTTCTATTAATTCTTGTTTATTATTTCATAGTGTTGAATAAATTAAGCATTCACAAGAATATGAAAGAATTTATTCAGATTTTCTCGACATTTCAAGTAAATCTACTGGGACTAATCTAGAGGAAAGTTAGAAACGGTATTGCATAATTATGAATGAAAATGAAGCACACTTCGGGCCAATCAAGAAGAAGTTTGTTGATGGTTGTTTGCTTTGGTTTTACAGTTATTAAACCTTGACTACACTAGTTTTAATACTCTACAAAGCCCCTTTAGTAAGCAAATAACCATAAAAGTACGTTTTTGAAGCTAATAAAGAAGAGTACTTAGGTTTCCTGAAAAAGTTTTTTAATCTTGATCAAAATGTTTACAAAATTGTGCTTAAAAATTCATTTTTCGCTACTAGGTTTTAAAACGGTTTCATTTTCTGCAAACAAAGCAAATTAAATTGAAACGCAATTCTAAAATGTTGTAAAAAAGCTTGCTGAATTATTAAAATAACTGAAAACGTTAGAGAACGGTACGTGAGAATCAACAACTCGCGTTTACTTTTTTTTCAATAGTATTCCGCCTAGGACTGTCTTAATGTCTAGGTTAAACAGACCCAGGATGCCAACCCACAAGAGCTCCCTAAAATTTTTATTACAATAAGAAAGCCGTACTGCACTGCACTTACACCACGTTAATAAAAGTGGGAGGCTAATATTTCTTCAGTTTTATAACCCTAGTTTCTACAACGGCTTATAAAAATCCTGATTTTCTTTTGTGAAACGGTGAAGTAAATTTACGTGAATTTACATCTGTTGTTAACCATTACACCACAAGCAGTGCATTGCAGAGCAAATAATTATCAATTTTCCTTGGGAGTAGAGTACACTTAACCACTATACAGCGTTCAACAGCAACACTAACAGCTTTCAGTTGCTTAAAAAGGTGTCAAATAGTCTTTAGAAAATCATGACGCCATTAGTTGAAGTCGCCAACCCGAAAAGTCTTTAAAGAGACTATCATTGAAATGGAGTTCGCAGGAGGTGGTCCACAGAAAATGGAATGTAATGGACAACTACTTTCACAAAAACTTTTGAATATTTGGCAATAAAAAAAAATTCTGCTAATGTCAATGATGAATTTCGCGTTTCTTCTACTCGTTAACCCTTATTGCACTAAAGAAACACTCCAATAATCATATTCATCCAAATGCAAAAGATAAATTCACCAGATTCAATAAAAACTACTCAATTTCTTCATATTCTACATGAATACCTCTGCTTTTGTTATCAAAAACGAATGTCGCATTTTGGCAAAGCAACTTTATTCTATTTCGCTAGGCAAGTATTGTGTCCTGGCCAATGCTCCGGAAACCTTTTTTTGTCTCTGACAAGCATACCCGATGGTGTTTTTTAGCCTCAAAAAATTTCCATTGACCTGGGCCAAGTGGCAAGCAAGTAAAAACAAACCCAAGGGCTTTTTGCCAAAATGCATCAGTGAACTTGTAGAATAGAAATCAACATCAATGATGGCACAACATTCAGACTTTTACGAGAATTTTACATCCTCTAAAACAGATTCCTGTAACAAATCAACTATTCTCTTTTTTTCGATTATAAGTCATTAGAGTAATGATATAACCCGATTAGGCAAGTTCGAATTTACACGGAAACCATAGCTTGCACGATATGCTTAATTTAGTCAATATGTATGTTGGCAATAATTCAATGCACCCAATCAATTCATTTGCCACAACGTTTGAAATACTATTATTAGCTTCGATATTAATCAATTCCCGTTATTACAGACACCTAATAAACGTTCTGAAAATGCAATTAGAGGCGACATAAATTTTCTTATACACAAAAAGGAACTCGAATTTAATAACAACCATTTACAGAACAAGATTACCTGAATGGCGTGACTTAGGGAAAAGAAACTAAACCAGCAATTGATTGCAGCTTTAATGTATTAAATTGGAAGCATTTTGAAGCAAATAAAAATCGGCTCTAAATGTATATTTTTAGATTAATTTACAATAAGTGTCTCCTATGTATGTCACAATGAAAACTGTGGAAGTATATAAAATTTCTTATTGCATTGAATTGAATTTCAATAAAATAATACCATATACTGCATACATATGTTTCAACATTTACCAGATGCTTGCAAATCATATTGAAAAATTCCAGAAACCACTTGAATTTAAATATTTAATATTTTAAAACCAGCTCTTAAAGTTGGATCAAATTAAATCTTGTTCTCGCTTGAGAGTTAGATAGCTTTTCTCCAATCAAGCTTGAACAAGAGAAAGATTTAAAAAAAATCTGCACTGCCAATCAAATGTCTATTTCACAAAGACTTAGGGCAAAGCACTCCGATTACTGAAGTAGATAAATTATTGAGTGGATATCTAATTCTAAAGAATTGATGTTGGATGAAATCATGTATTTGTTTTTCAATTGAAACTTAGATTTTTCTTAAGTCAACTTAATAAGAAATTTTGAGTTATTAATTTAGGTTAATTAAAATGCAGTTTTGAGTAAGTGCAATTGACCTAAGAACTTTATTATTGAATTTTTACGGCTTGAACATTCTCATGTATGTAAGTAATTAAATTCATGTCATTAGACTAAAATCATTTTCAACTACAACAAGAGAAAAGTTGACTAAGGTCAATTCCTTTAACATCACCTTTCAGATAAAACAAGAGGTCTTAATTTAAGCTAATAAAGTGTAATTAAGATAAATTATTTTGACAAACAAAGGTGTGATTGGTTTGTTTAAACTTCGGAACAATAAATAAGCATGCTTTAAGTCCAGCTTTAAAAAGTAATATTTCGAAATCCGTATTATTACATAGCTTCAAGGTATTTGTGACTATAACCTTAATTAAACATAAAATTAATTAGGGATCAGTAGAAGATGTGATGGCACAATCTAACAGATATTTTATGAATTAACTAAGCATAAAATATGTCAGTTTGGATAATTTCCTTTGGATTGAAAAAAGAGTAACCAATTTCTCATGCAAAATAAATTTACACTTTAACTTTTCATTATTCATTTACTCTATAATTGAATATCCAAAGCAGACATGTTAGGGGGGTCTGCTCAAAATTGCATTTGCAAGTCACATTGTCCCACAAAGTTTTATGCTTCTCTGCTTTTCTGGTGGTTGTCATAAAACCAACAGCTTTTCCTCTATCATTGGTCAAATTTCTATTCAAATCTCACATAATATTTAAACCGCAAATGCTTTACATTACCTTACAAATATTTTACAATCACCTATTAAAAAGTTTCTTTCCTTCAAGCAGCAAGTTTTTTTGAAAAAAATTTCTTTGCAGAATTCTTGAACTAAAAAAATTACTTTTGTTAAAGTGTTGAATTTGTGGAAATATCACATTAGTTTTTGATAAGAGCAAATTCATTTCTATTAGTCAACTTTATACACTCACAATTGTATTACTTATCTTATTAACCTATTCATGAAGAACTACAATGTACAATTTTCTTCAGATATTCCCACCAATCACTTTGAGAATTACTATGCTAAGTTATGGTGTCATAAAGCCTGCATTCATATTCAAATGTGGTGATTGAAAGCTGAACATCTAAAGAAGCATTTTATTTTGGCCAAGAAAGCAATAAATCTTTCAAACTGTTTGGAGAAGCTTTTCCTTTACTTCATGTAATACATTTTATTTAATCCAATGACATTTTTCAAAATTTATATATTTCCAAACTTCATTTTGCATAAACAATCTTCAATGTCTTATTCTTTAAGCATTTCTAATCAATCTAAACTGGAAAAATTTCATTTAAAAAGGTGTTTAATCATCTCATGTTTTGGATCATTAATCATTGGTGTAGTTCAAATCCATTTAATGATTGCAAGTCCATCAGAGATCTAATCATTTCATTTTCAAAATCCAAAACAGTCTTCATTTGTCAGTATGAGGAAGTTGATCAAACCCACAGACACCCCTTTTAGCACCACTTAACTTTTCATTCAATTTACTCACCTACAAAAATTAATAATAGACAAAGCCACTTCAGTTACTCAATTATTTTTGCAGTTTTATTTAAATTAAAATACAGTATTAGACGCAAATTATAAATTCTTAAATAGGTCGCACAACCACTGGCTTTTACCACTGGCATTTCTCAACAGACAGAAAAGAAAATTTATTTTAGAAAATAAATTTATAATGATTGTAATTTAGATTAGAAAAAACAAATTTCTTATTAGAATGTAAACACCATTAAACTTTCGTGTTTATTTACAACAATTTCTCATTTCCCATTTGCATACTTTTTTTTATATAACGAAAATCGATAGTGACTAATGCGTGTGTTGAAAATATGAGACAAACCACTTCAAAAAAAAATATTTTTTACATATACAAAATCTTTTAAAATCCATTTTCTTTAGAATTAAGGACGTTCAGGCAATCTGAGAAATAAATAAACTAAACCAAAAATGATGAATGGAGACATAGAAAGACCCTGAACTCTGGCTTAGTGAAGCGCCTTAGTAGTTTAAGAATTTCCTCACAAGGGAGAGATTGCAAGGGCGCTTCTCACAAGAACTTATTGTGTGTCAGCAAGCCTAATGTCCGGATGATGGGAATAAAAGTTTCTGCTGAATAATATTTCACAAACCAGAACCTAACTTCAACTCCCCAAGTTGTACTAGGTTTTTGAGTTTAATAATAATTCCGAGCAGAGAAAAAAACAACAAATATAATTAAACTGCAGGTGTGTACACTATTCAACACTGGCCAGCTGTTAGTGTTCCTCCTCTTCAAGCCCTTAGGGTCACATCACTGTTTATATAAAACATCACAATTTGCTGACACTGCTTTCCTTTCTTTTTTTTGCCTTTTTCTTAAAGATCTTGTGTTTTGGGACAAAAAATTTCTAATACCGTACTTCTTAAACTAAATTTATCAGTTGCATAACTAATCCACCTCTTTTCCCGCTATTTGTGGCGCACGCAGAACATGCAAATGGCGATGGCCTTTGATCACCATCATTTGCAAGTTCTATGCCTCTACATTCACAAGAGTGTGCTTTGAGCTGGGGAGGCTGTATAGAAATCACGTTTTAGGTCTACTATAGCTTTCATGTTGATTGATTGAAGCTTTTCGCCCATCATTCGTCTCGTAAAACATATATAACAAGTTTAATAACTGCAATACAAGCTTTATGCATGTTAAGCGTGTAACGTTTATAAAATACTAATTATAAACCCAAATCGATTTTAACTGCAACAATAAATTTTAGGAAACTCAGTTGATGCATACATTATTAACAATAAATAAATTGGACTGTGTAGTGACTTACGGCAAAGAAATTAAAAACTGATTTGAACAAATCCTCCAGGATAATGTATTAAAAAAACACGTAATTCAAAAAAGTCCATTAATATCAAAGAAAAGGAGATAAAGCATTTCACTTCACATACCCCTCAAGTCAAAAAAAAAAAAAAAACTTTCATCAAAATTCAATTATATTTTCCCAAGTTTCATTTATTTTCAATTTCAAAACATCACGTTTTTAAACTGCCATTTAATTCCTTTCTCTATTGTTTATATCCATGCTCTGTCAATTTCCAATGTCAGACGTCAATTTCTGTCACATAGTCAATATCTCATGTTGAACCAAACTATTTTTATTTTCTTTTCTTTCCAATCTGCTGATACACATTTCAATTTATTTCTCCATTTTCCTTTTAAAAAATTTCCTATTATTTTTTCACTCCAATTAAACTTTATCTAACCCGGTTTTTTTGTCCAATTTCCATTGAGTGATCACGTGACATTAAACAAGGAGTGGGATAATGATGCCATTAAGTGTCCCTTGAATTTTGGTGACCTCAGTTCCGACACGCAATAAAACGAACGACTAAAGGCCACGTGGTCAGTTTCAACTATAATTGAAAGTGAAACTTCGTAAATTAATGCTTGATTTTAACTGCATTGCAGGTCGAAAAGTTTTTAAAAAAATGTAAACGGAAATGAAAGAATAAAAAGAAAGGATCTTTATTTAAACGTTCAATTCGAGTTAGAGATTCAAACGTAGAAAAAAAAAGTTGGTCACGCCCTTGTGCGTTCGCTTGATTGACTTGTGTAATTACCTTGTGCCACTCAGGCTGTGAATTTGAAACAAGATGGCGGAACGAATTCAAGCTTGGAAGAGAATGCGCAAAAGCGTGCAACACGTGATTAAAGTGGGCCTAATTGTAGGGGTAAGGCTGACAGTGTGGGATGTAAAGATTTGCACTATCGATTTTTCTGAATATTTTTTTTTATTCTTTCCTTTAAAATAGAAGCTTAAAAATTCTGACGGAAACCGATGGTTGCTGTTGATGGGCGGAAAAAAATTTCCTCAATTACCAAAATCAATTTTAGAATTAGACTTAAAATCAATTTTTGTGTCTTAAAATGAGAGTGGAGAAAGAGGAAGTTTTGTTTCAATAATGTCTTTAAACGTTAAAAAAAATTGTAATTAAACATACAATGTTAAACTTAAACCATAAAACTACAAAAGTTGAATTTGAGGTTTTCCGTCTTTAATTTATTAATCAACAAGTGTATCCAATATTTTAATTTTCATATTTGAAAGGCGACATGTTTTCTCTTGCTAGTAAAACAAAAGCCTCATTTGAAAACCTCGTAGATATCAAAAGTATCGTGAAATCTCGGTTTGTCGAAACGTCCTCGTGTCTACAGTCCCTTGAGTGGCTGCAGAGTTAAGGTAGCGGTATCTCCTAAGGGTATACCCTAAGGAATGCATTGTGGGGTATGTGTTGGGATACCTGAATTAGGTTCGGTGAAAAGGCGGATCCGAAACTAAACTGAAATTTAGATGCCGTTAGGTTTCACATATCCACTATGCGCCCCATACGGTACTCCATACCTTACCATTAACCTACTCTTTGTGGAGACCCAAGTTCTGTGAGAATATATATTTACCACACGGCTAGAAAAAGGTGTGCATTATATCATAAAAATTTGCACCACTTAAAGACTACTGCGGGTCAAAAAGAGCCGGACCTAACAAATCTAAAACCAACTGGTTTGTAAACATAAATATAATCTCCATGTAACATTTGAGTGAGTTTTGAAGTCACGGTTCTTACAATATTGTTAACCCAAGTGATGGGTGTAATGCATATTCCCTATAAAGTAGTGTATATTTAGAATAAAAGACAAATATGAAAAACAAATACAGTTATTTGTAAGACAGTTGCCGACCACATTAACGGACTTACTATAGCATAAGGCAGGCAATGCAAAACAAACAACCAGCTATGTCCATGACCTACATATGTGATATTAAATTCGATTAAATTAAGTTAGGTTGCACTCTAAAAATTGTTGTGTTACAACAAACAACCAAAATTTGATTGATTTAAATTTAAAATGTGTTGTTGCAAACGCAACCAGATATGGACATTTTAGAGTGTGAATTACGTTTAATTAGTAAAGGAAACCGTGCTTCATTTAACGTAATAAAACTCAATCAAATTTTAATGTCACCAGTAGGCCATATTCTGTAAGGCTATGTATGGTGTTTCGCCATGTAGGTGCATAAATTCAGGTCCTGAATTAACAAGCTACAATTAAAGAGAGAGGTCAGCGCATTAATATTATTATTGACAAATAATGTGAAAGCTGACATTATCTAAATAAATTAGGCCAATCTGGTGTTTAACTTTGTCAGAAACGTGTTTGCAAAAACAACATCTTGTAAAGTCTGCATTTAAATTTAGTCCACTATTGACTTTTACAAAAAAATTGTTCATTCAGTTAAGGTCTGAATAACAAAAATTGTCAACTCAACTACCGATCAATGAATATAAATTTTGATATTTTTCTGACTGAATATATATTACACTATCTACTTTTAAAATTAGTCATTTGCCAGTCAGGCAACAAAAACTTAAAAGAGTTATTCCTCCATGGGTGTATATAAAAAAATCCAATCCAATCCAATTTTTTAAAAAGAATGAATTGCCCTTAAGAAAAAACTTTCTTTCTCAGTTTAAAAAGAAATACTAATATTTCATGTCAATGCCTTTTCTCTAATGAGATTTTTTCTAATGTAAATACGAAATCGGAATTCACTTTCCATAATAAATCTCAATCTTCCCAATTTTTATTTCAAACATTTCCTTATCGCAGTTTAAGTGGCTGTCGAACATCTCTTCGATCAAACGATCAGTGAAAAAACTCTAAGTAATTTGTAGCTGCAGGATTGAAAGATTAGTCGGAAACATCAAAGACGGATATGCAAACTGCTCAACCGGAAATTGTCAACAGTCTAAATAATAGAATCGATTTGTAGATATTACAAAAAACCAACAAATAAAAGAATTGATTCAAATGGTCAATAAACAGAAACCGGAAATATGTTATTCCCATTTGGCGTTAGAAAAAACAACACTTCCGGTTGGATTTAAAGACTCAAATGTAGTGGGCATTAAGATAAGAAAGTATTATCACAACGCTCTATTAATTTTCTTGCTCTAATCCAACCGGAAATGTTTTTTCCTCAACTCCAAATGGTTGAATGGAGTGTTTAATGTGGTTTTTAATTATTGAGCATGCGCAATGTAATCCCACTAATGCACCGAGTTTATGTCTCAAGTGTCACTTTTCTAAAACGCTGTTCTGACAAACACTCACAAAACTAGATACGAAAATTTATGGCTGTCAACTTTTTTTTTTCCTTGTCAACACTGTCCTCACAGCTTTGACCACAAAAAGTCTATAGTCCAAAACCATTAATTCCGAAAAGTTCGAAAAGTGTATCGTCACTGCCTATTTGTAACGTGTGATTTCAGTGAAGGGATTCACATCCTATCAATTTCGTTACGTTTAGTTGTCTCATTCTGATCAAATCCAAGTTAAACATTTGATAGCAATCGATAGAACAAAGCAGCCCAATCATTTACAAAATTAGGTAAATAAACGATATGGATTTTACTTTTGCTTGTAGGTTTGTGAATCGATTCAAACTAAATTACTCAGTTTTTTATTCTCTCTCTGCAGAGTTTATCAAATGTTTATTACCAAACTGTTGGAAAATTTAGAGTCTTTTTTTAACTTTCGCTCTTTTCTATTCTTCATCTTTTATGTAGAAGCAATTTGTCTCTAAATTATGTGTAGCAAATGTTTACTTTTTCTAACGCTACAAACATGACTATTAAGAGTATAATTTTATTTCTAGTCGGATTGTGGCGTTGTAATTTCATTAAGTTTGATTCCCAACAAGAAAATTTCTTAACAAATTATGGGAAATCGATTGATAAAATCGAAACCTAAATCAAATTTTCAAAACTTTCAAAGCAAATGTAAGTAACCGTGGAAACCAAAAGCAAGAAACAAATATAAAATTGGCTTTTCTACACATTGCAGCATCACGTCGGTACGCAATTTAACATCAAACAGTAAATTTAAGGCATTGAAATTTATAAAATTTTCATTTTATATTGTATTTTAGTCAAGTCAAAATTATACCCAACAGACTAATAATTTAACTGTGTATATGAAAATAAATTCCAATAACAGAAAGCATGTTCACACTGTAATGCTATCTTCAACAGAACCAATCCCCTTCACTTAAAGACTAAACTACACCTTACAATATGTTCATTCATATACTAAACTAAGCGAAGCCATGTAGCTGAGGTTTCGACGTATCTTAAAATGCTGGCACTGTGACGTCACCTCCCATCATGGCCCCTGCATTGTGGTGTATTTCATGCATGTTTTAGTTTCAATGGTCGCAAACTCACTAGTCCACAGAGTAAGGATTAGTTTACAAATTTGCGGTCATTCTTGCGGCCTTTTTTGGAATACCCTTAATGGCACATTTGAATTTGCAAAACCTTCCATCACTTTCTATAAGCAATTTCGAATACTCTTTAAGCCCAATGTTTCAATACATGATAGGGATATTAAAAACCCTCGTCAACATGACTACTAATTTGCATAGAGTAGCATTAGTATTAATATTTTGCCACATGAGGTGCAAGTGTAATTGAACAACCCTAGAACAAATCCTATTTTTCATCCAATAATAAACTTTTCCTGCAACTACATTAATGAAATTAAAAGGTTTCGAAAATGTGTGAAAATAATACCCGGACGAATCTAATAGGAGAGATGGCTCTCTATCCTCCAAGTGGCGGAAATTGAAGTTATTAACCTCGCGCCATTTTGATGTCGTCATTAAATATTCCAGTGCAACATTCTGTACCAATGGGATTTGAAACCTTATTACGTGTTTATTAAACACGGGCTCCCGTCACCATAGCAACCATCTTGTAATTGCAGTAGCCGCCATTCAATTACTCTGGTCTCTTCTTCATCAATTTTAAACAGGCGCAATCATCACAAAATGAAAAACGGGGAGGAGAAAAGTACACATGACACTGTTACAATCTAAACCAACTTGGCCTGTGACCTCTCCTTTTGAACCAACGCGCGAGTTGGTCGATCGATATCGGAGGGTACGTCAGGTGACATCACATTTGATTGACACATGCTAATTCAGCAGGTTTTAAAAATTGATTCTAGAAAGTCTATTTTCTGACTCCTGTCAAGGAGATTAAAACGCCATTTTGTCCAATACTACACAATATAAGGTCTGCCGTATTCAATTTTTAAAAATTGAAAAAATTCAATTTTTATTGGTCCAAATTTATTATTGTTAAAAAACTCTAAACCAATTAAATCTTCTCAATAAAGATCTTTTTTACGGGCTTTAAATGAAAATATATTCCACTAATTTTGTCTAGGCGCTTGAAGCACTTTTAAAAGATTCTTAAGGAAACAAAAATCAATTCTAATTTTAGGAATTTTAAAATTTTGTAATGTAGCGTGAAAAAATTATTCACGCTTGTAATGGCAAGATGGTCTCGATTAACAGTCATGCGCTACCGTAGTGAAGAATGTTATCTGCAGAGGTCTCTAGGTGTGTATTGAGTCATCTAATTCCGTCTTAATTGGCCGATAAATGGAAACGAGGGTTAAAATGTCACGTGTACAAATCTCGGGGATTCTATGAATAGAGATGAGATTTGATTGGTCATATCTGTCTGCTCCCCCGTATTGATTGATTTTGACCTCTTCAAGATCATTGCTTTTTATTTCATTTTTACCCTCCTTCGCTTTTATCAACTTAAGCCGTTTCCATAGCAATGCGGGATGAGCATGAGCAGCTCGTAATGACACAATGCAACAAAACTGCATCGTTGATCGTGACGTCACGACACAATTAACTTGGGGCTGCGAGATAACGCTGGTTTTAAGCCTAAATCCTTGGTTTAAGGTGCGAGGAAACCAAACGAGCAAGGAAAAATAGGGGAGAAACTAATAAAAATAAATGGGTGAATCTCGTAAATCCCGTTACGTAAAACTATGCAAATCTCTTAAAAAGTGTTACAACTTTCATCTGGTAAAACGTTTACTAGATTTAAATATTTATGCAATTTATAAATCATTTGAAATCCTTGAAAGTGCTGCCAACTTTGCCCAAACATAGATTTTAAAGATTTACGAAATTTACAAATCCTTCAATTTGATACTATTTGGTCAATTTAAAGTTATAAATTTTTAAGAGATTTACAAAATCTTGTAAACTTCAAATCCCAAGAATCATTCCAACTGAAATTTTTTATCGGTTTTGTTTTCTATACATTTACAATTATTGACGAAAAGCTATTACATCTCTCATTTAACGCTTCAAAGTGTCCAAATATTTATTCTCTCAAAGGTTTCGCATCAGTACATCTTTAATAAAATTGACAATGACGTCATAAAGATGAGGGGGAGGCATCTGGTGGAACCTCAGCAAGAGGAACGCTGAGGGGTATCGATTGGTAATGTTAATCACAGATACAATTGACGCCATTTTATTTTTAAAACTAATAATAACTATTAATTCATAATGATGGCTAGCGCATCTTTAATATTCAATCGTAGCGATAAATTTTATGAAATGTTAGGAATGCGTCACAGAATTCTGAATTGTTTAGAGACGAGCGTTAAGAAAAAACAAAAGCAATGAGAAGTTTCGAGTTTGACGCTCGTATATTAACGTTACAAAAAATAAATGCAAGTGAATTTTTTCCATCTTTCGTGATTCAACTATCCTTTAAGTCTAGGGATTTTTTTTGGTGTATTTTTATTTTGTTGTGTAATTTTTTTATTCCTCACGTCAAACTAGAGTATTAATACTTTACTGGGGGAAAAAATCGCACTTCATTGAGAGCTATAAAAAACAAAATGGAGGCTTTTTGTAAGTTTATAAAATATTAAAGGGTCATTCGTAAAGAGGTCTTAATGCTCGTTTTTATGTGGAAAAAAGTTGAGTTTTGTTTGTAAAAGGGATTATGGTAAGAAAAAAGTGTAACAAAATAACCGCTTAAAAAGTTTCAGGTTATGAATTATTTTTGAGTTGAAACCTGTGTACATTTAAGATTTTTTAAAATTTCAGTACACGTTTCTGGCATTTACATCTATTTAAAAATTCAAAATTTAAGACTTCATTTTGAATTTAGTTTAGTGCAAATTGAAATGCGTGAGTGTGTCTATAATAATCTGCTTCTTTCTAGATGGATTTCCGGTCCATAAGTTGCACAACCCGCCTGGTATAAAGTATTTGGAACAGTGGAAATTCTTTACTATTTAAGTGTGAACTGTCTATAAAAATTAATAACTTCAAAAATATTATGAAATTTGGTATTAAAAAACTAAAAGTCTGAATTGCCCATACGATAATCGAATAAGGGTCATCATTAACATCAATTCAAGTTACAAAGATATTAAAAAAGTACTTGTAAAATTGAAAGCGTTTTGAGCTGCCGTATGATATTCGAACATGTTATGATTGCAATACTGTAGTTAAAAATCTTTAAAAAAATTAGCAAAATTGCTTTAAAATTTTCCTATAACATTTGTCTGTGACAAAAGCTTTAGATTAGGTAGGGAAGCGGCGTTAGGCATGTGCAAACCGTGCCCCTGCACAGGGCCGCCGGGCCCCACGCCAATATACATGTACTTATACATGTATAATGGCATGCTAAAGGTGCCATATTGACATTGGCAGGCGAAGGGGCCACCGATTTTTCATACTTTGCACAGGGCAACACCAGCCTTGCGCCGCCCCTATTAGGGGGTTGTAAATACAATGTGCAGAATCCTAAATTTTATATTTGTATTAATGCTTCAGGTAAAACACATAAAAAAAAAGAATTTCAAACCTATAACGAACAAACGCTTCAGCTTAAAACATTTTCTCTACACTTTTGTTAAGCGTGTGATAACATTGAATAAACGCCAAAATACTGAAATTTGCGCAATCGAATTGTTATGCTTAAAACATCACTTTATGCATACTCTAACAATTCTCGCCAGTTCTAATAAACATCATCAAGGCAAAAATCTGTAGAAACATAAGCATATAATGAATGTTACATTTAAATGAGTATTAGTGGTCTCTTAACTTTAGTCAGTGAATTCTTTAGTCAACTTGAACTTTTAGTGCACGCAATAAAATAATTCTATTCTCTGTTTGAATTTTTCTTGGCTTCAGAAGTTCTTACAAAAGCTTGACAAAAAAGTGTGTCATAAGCGCGAGAAAAAATGTCTACGTTGCACTTCCGGCGACCTTCACTTATTACGCTTGAGTGTAATGGAGGTGAAGTTTACCATCACACGGAACCAGTAACCATATTTTTGTCACCTGGTGTTTTATGACGGGGTAAACGACCTGGGCAGCGTGCCAACAGCACTGAGACGGGGATAGGAAATTTAATTCACCATAAACTGACCATTCTTATTTAAGTTCAACTTCCGGCTCATTCTTCATCAGGCGCATCTTGTGCTTCCATCTTTAATAAAAACTCGAGAACATTTTTATTCTTAAATTTTTTTTTCTCTAACCCCTTTTTCCTCTCTCCTTTTTCAAACTCATTCTCAAGCAAATCCAGTCTGGTGTCTTGCGACTCCCCTTGGGCAAAATATCGACCAGACACCCCTATCACCCAACCCTCTCCGCATACCCTCTAAAGCATCCTTCCCTTTTACCCCTCACGTTTTTCCTCCAATAACAAAATCAAATCACCTGTCCAAAAATATCCTCAAAATATTCAAACAAACTCTGTTCTTGTTCATTAACTTAAAAATCTCGAAACTAAAACCTTAATTTTTTTTTCCTTTTATAAAGCAGAGTGCAATTACATTTCAATATTAATGAAAATCGATTTAAAGATTATATCGATTTGAAAATAATAACCTTAATTGTACATGAAGGGTATTCATAAACGGTACTAGAGGCAAGGCTCGCAAGCTCGTAATTTCGCATGCTGAACCGAATTGAGCATGCGCATTTAAATTATGCAATTGGTACTTTTGAGCGCCCTCTTGCATGTCCATATGTTGATTATTTTTGAAGAGTTAGATGCTAGACTTCAAAATCAAGCATTGAAGGATGCTATTATTCAAACGATGTTTTGATAACGAATTACTGATCAGTACGAAATCAAACCTAATCCTTGCTAATTCGATTAAATTTGGATCCATAATATATAATAATCTTTTTACTATTGTAATTATAAATAATCCTTTATCCAAATAACTTTGACTACACAGTTGTGTTTATAATTTTTTTTTTTTTTTTTTTTTTTTGCAAACAGATTCCGTGGGAACCGAGAAGTTCTGGAGATTCATTTTAGCAATTTTTACTGGAAAAGTTTTGAAAATATTCCAACCGCATAAGTACATAACTGTGTGCCACATGCGCCAGCTCAAGAGTACCATAAGACGTAAAATTTAATTATTTCTTATACGCCAACTAAAATATACAGTTTTTCTTTATAAAATATGAAAAAAAAGTAATTTTCCCACGGCGTAATATTTTTTTGATATATCAGCCGTGCTGTCTATCTAGTTGTGCACTAGGATTCGAGTAAGGGGATTGGTTGGGATCAATCATGACTGAAACTTCCAGTGCATGTAAACTTTAAAGCTTCACGAAAATGCCCAGAAAACGATTTGCAACTTGGAATTTCACTGCCATGCAAACGTAGTAATATTGTAAAAAAAAATTGTAAAAAATTAAATAATGGCTAAGTTGTTTTTTTTTTTTTAACTATTAGGTTGTAGCATTTACACCTAAAACAGTACCATTCAAGTCTGTTAAAGTAAATTTAGCTTGAAAATGTGATACGAACCTGTGGAGTAAAACATATAAATAAAGGTGTAAAATGTTAACATTCATTTTTACGTATCTAACAAAGTCAACATATTGACAAATTTACATCGTCCCTTTCCACAATTTTCGCTATGGATTTCAACAAAGCGACCTTTTTGCGAGTTCCGGGACTTGCGACTTGCAAATCAATTTTGCAAGCGTTTTTGAATACCCTGTGTGAAGTAAATTCCCTGCATCCCACAAGAATTTTTCTCTCTAAACATTAATCAACCAAAACCTTCCAAAACTCTCACATTCCTCTCTCTTTCTTAAAAAAATATCCACACACCTCTAACATTTACCCAGGTGTCATTAAAAAAAAAGTGCTGGGTTTAATTCCTTCATCCATTAAATTAGTTAGGCAGCGAAGCCAATCTGCCTTAAGAGTAACATTTACAAAACCGAGTTTCTTGACATTAGCATAATCAATCGTTGTGTCCCCTACCCCCAATTTTTCAACCCTTCTGTACACCATTTAAAAAGTCCTCGAAACATTTAAATTAAAGATAAACATCGCTTTCCAAGTCGATTTTACTCTGGAGCCCTTTCGTTCGTGGCGGTCCCCCGCGTTCATAATGGCGTCTCATTGATCCAGCCTAGCGTCGGAAGCCCTTCAGGCTAGTAAAGGCTACGCGCGGCGATAAGAAAAGTGACATCAAACAAGTCTACTTACCCCCCGTTCGCCACCATTCCCCATAGACTCTTGCCTCCGCCTTCATCTTTTTGGCTCTGCAATGAAAGAAATAAAGTAATTAATATTACACTTACAATATGGTCAAAAGAAATTCGGGCGGTAAATGGGTGAACGTGTTGAAATAAAAACTAGTGATAATAATTTTTGACTCATGCAATTTGGAGCAGGTGACAGAATGAAAATTGAATTTTTTTTTCCAGCTGCTTTCCAAAGGTAAATGTAATCGGGGGATTTTTTTTTTTTTGAGGGGTTCTGTAAAGTTTGATGAGTGCAAGACTAGAAATTTGAAATTTTTTTCGTCAAGGTTATAAGATTTGTCCCCTGGAATTTTTTGGTGGTGACAAATTTTAGATTATTTTTATCAATTGGATTGTTTCGTACGGGAGTTTGCTTTTTGAAAAAAAAATCTCAATTGAGAAGATTGCAATCGTTTCGGGCATTGAATAAGACTATCGATTTGTTTTTAGAAAATTTATTTGAATTATTAAAACTAAAACAAAATTTAAAAAAAAATACAATTTTTCAATTATTTAGATATCTTAATGTTAATCTTAATTAAAATTTGGCCCCAAATGAGAAACTTTTTTTTTTTTTTTTTTTTTTTTATTTTTTTTTTTTATTTATTTATTTTTTTATTTTTTTTTTTTTTTTACTAAACTTTAATCACTTAACATGTTTAGAGTTTAAAAATTTTAAGAATTCTACAAAATTTCGGTCGAATCCCTTCTTTAAAAAAACCACTTATAAATTTGAATTTTTTCAGTACCGTAACTCATATCCATCATATTTCTATTAGTAAGTTTTGAAAGCCACCATAATTTTTCAAATGTAATGAAATCTGCACGATTTTAGATTGCCTTCAACTACGCGTGATTTTTTCAAAATTAATTTTACAGTAGGAAAACAATAAAAAAAAAAATAAAACAAAGTAGAATTTAATAGGGAGGCACATGACTGAATCAAGTGTTAAAAAGTATACAAATATTAGTATGCATTTCTATCACAAGGTTAAGATAATTTCTTAATAACGTTCAATCCTGCTACAGTCGCCTAAAAAGTATTAAGTTTGACGTTGACCTTTCTTTCCCTTTAACTTTAGAATATAAGGCAATGAAAAGTCATATAACATATCCTGATAAGAGGTCCCCAAGTGGAAAAAATATTTAACAACAAGACATATAGCTGTACCTTCAATAATATACTAATTTAAAAAAAAAATGGCAGAGGCCATTTTAACAGTTTTCAGTAATAGTAACAAAGAAAACTATTCGGTAAATATCCTAATTTTAATGCTTTGCCTGCTTTAAACGCTTCAAAAAAAATTCTACTATCTACTCCATGTAATTATCTCAAAATACAGAAAAAGAAAACAACCATACACACATTTCCAACCACAATTTCACCCAACAAATCCCTTCAACTGCAACACACATCCAACTATTTTAATTCAGGCATCACATTCTTTCAAAGCCAACCCAACCATTCAAACCTTTATAAAAACTCATACGCCTCACCCATTTAACATCATTCCGTCTAGGGGAAAAAAAACAACATTTAATGTCTTCTCTCATTCCAATACATGCTGTGTGACACATCGTTTGTTAATAACCGTCAGTTGCGGTCTTTACAGTCATCCGAAAACTCAAGTTCATTTTGACTGCCAATCAGAAAGCTTCCCTCAAGAGGCTTGGGAAATTGGCGCGTCCGACATTTGGTCGGGCCTTAATGATGGACGGGAACGAAGAAAAGGAAGAAGAGAGAAAACGTGTTAGAAAAGAGGCAACACGAGATAAATAAAAGTTTGTTGACTTAAAACGCCTGTTTAGTTCACACATCACATCAATAGAATTATTTTAAAGAGAAAACACCTAGTAAAAATTCATACGTTGAAAAAAGAATCGGCGGAAATTTATTTTTGAGGATTTTTTTTTATCGAGTGGTTTTTCTAGGAGGAGATATAAAATTGTAATGTGGAATGAATCTATATTTGAAGAAAGAGTTGAGAATAAAAACTTAAAATTGATTTTCTTCTTTCCGGTTTCCCTCTAGAGTGTATACTGCGTGAAATTTTTTTTAAATATGTTTCGTCAAAAAGAAAAATCGATTCCAAGTTGCTTTGTGCGTGTAAAACAATTTTTTTTTAGCTTTCCGATTTATAACACTAGAGCCCGCTCAATGATATCACGTGATACTACCTCCTTTGTTAGAATATCATGGCGTCGAAGTGTTTTAAAACGCTTTTATGGAGGAAAAAATCGGCGTATCGTTGTTTTGGCTATCTAGAGTATTTCGTGTTATATCACATTTTGTGCTGTCGTTTATGATGTGAATTCATAAGTATATGTTGGATAGATTCAAGTAACTTTAGGTTATGTATATGTAAGGACACTGCACTACAACATTGATCTCGTTTTCAGAGATACGGAGAGAAGTGAAGTGGAGAAAATCAAATCGCTCCCCCGAATTTCATCGCCTTCCACTACTACGAGTTCCACCTTAATGCTGCGGAAAGGTTGGAGAGGGCAAAGTGGTTGTCACTAGAAAACCCAAAATAGCTTTTGTGCTATAGTTCTATCAGCCCTCCATTTTTAATACTAAATTTGATTTATTCACTTGCCATTTTAGTTGCCTGCGGCATTAAGTCAAATTAGGTTTTCTATTACGAATCATATTGAGAGAAGAGAAGTTTCCGGTTGAATATAAGATGTGTAATAAGTGTAAAAAAGAAATTTGAAAGAGGTATCATTTGCTTGTAGAGTACCTGCATACAACTAAACTAACCCGTATAGATTTAGATACAGCTTAGAAATATGTTGTAATGACAATTTTTTTCGACCCCATGATACAAATTCAATTTCTCAATTTCCTACTGCTGTTTTACCCACTAAAACGTGCGGGGATGGGCAGGTGATTGACCACGACACAATACTGCCACCTTGAATTTTCTGCTTAGATGGATGTTATTGCATACTAAGAAACCATAGGCTGCTGGATTAATTTGAAACGTACTTTTTATAATATGAAAGAGGCCTGCTTAAGCCAATTCGACATATCGAACATGCTAATAGTGAACGATGGATTTGACATTGTGAAATCCAATTAAACCGTATAAAACTCAACCCCATCTAAACTGTGAAGTTTTGAAAGGTGATAAAATTTTCGAAATCTGTCAGAAAGACGTATAAAGATACAAAAAATTATTACGAGTTGAAATTTAATTTGGAGGTACCAATCTATAAACAAAACAGCTGAATACAGAATAATTGACATGTTTGAGTTTCTGACAGAAATTTTTCAATTATTAAAGCATACAAAAATTTCTGAAATTTTGACAATCTCTCCTATTTGAGGTGGCCCAACAAATGGTTACTTTGGGATTTTTCGATATCATTTCAAGGTGCAGGCTGAATCTTTATTTAAAAGTCCTCTGCTCTAAATCAATGTAAACTACGTCTGAACAAAAAATTGTCCTTGAATTTTGAATAATTATTAAATTTTGAACAAAAAATTCTGCACGCAGTCAAGTTCAAGAAATTTGCAAAACAGTTTAGGCAAATTTTACTTTATGGCATACAAGATACAAAATGTTTCAAATCAAATGCAAGAAACTATATAATACTTTATATTATTATTTATTAAGTAATTTGACAACTCTTTAACGTAACCCCAGGCAATATTTTTCTCATACTTTTTCAGATTGGGGGGTTAACAATGTATTCCCTCCACCCCCGCAAAAAAAAAATTAACTTCATTTTAGTTTTTTCACGTCTGATTCGTAACTCCTCAATTCCAGAAGAGACTAATCCCAGTTCAATTTTTTACTCAAACCTTAAGCTTTAAGCTCAGTAAGAAGTGTCTTTAAAAACCGACTGCAAATGAAAAGCCATTAGAGGTGGAAGAAAGGGGCATTTCCGGTTGTGTTTGGACAACCGCAGCAAATAAATTCTCGAAAAGTTATTACTCTCTTGGTTACTTCTAAATCTCAAGTGTACTAACAGTAAGTTTCAAATTGTCACTCCCCTTGGATAAATTCAAAATGAGTTTTTTTTGCAGCATTTAACAAAAAAAATAAAACAACAAACATCGTTCGAAAGACTTGATTTGAAGTTCAAATCAATAAAAATCAACTTTATACTCAAGTCTGTTACAACTCTACCAAGCTTTAACTAGTGATTAAAGAGAATTACAACAGACGACTTAAACTGATAGGCTTTCTGCACAAGAGAGCTCAATTTGCCAATAATTCTTTTAAGCATGCTTTCATACCCATGTGGGCCAAACAAGCATCAAAGTCTTGCCGTTAAACATTGTTATATATGGACGGCTATCGCAGGGATTAAATTAATGTCACCAACCAACCTTGTACTACTTAAACTTTGGTGATCTTTATAAGAGAAAAGTATTAAATGGCCAAGTTACATCAATGTAGGTTGGCTTAACGGATTTGGACTCTTTACATTAAAAGTATTTTAAAGACAAAATACTAAGTTTTGAAGATAATAAATGTGCCTACTAGCTATTTAAACACAAAAATTGGACGATACTTTGTTTTTAGTTATGAATAATCTTTCAATAGTGGTAGGATTGCTGGCAAAGGAACTTTTCATTTAAGGCACTAATCCTTATTGAACCGCAGTTGACATGAAATACAAAAAATAGTGTAGTCAGGCATATATCAACTTTCCACAATTTTGCAATTTGAGATTGAAATTGCTCAATTTCATGCAAAACTGACATCACTCAATACGGCCCCAAACTTAATTGATGTGCTTTTGCATTTCTTCTAGGCAGAATTTTCAAGGGCTTTATCATGCGCAGAATCGAATTTCAAACTCTTATAAGCTAAATCATGTATTCTCAGAAAAAAAATTTACCCACTAATAAAATTTTGATATTCGATCAGACAATATTTAAAAACAACTTATTAAGTTACGAGGAGAGGTACGTCACCTTTAACAGCATAGGAAAAAAACCTAAGATTTAAAATTTTTCAAAATAAGGACAAGTCTTGACCAAATCTGATTTTAATGCAAGCAAGGCGTATTACTAAGGTGGATCATAACAGTGCGGCAATACAATACAATAATACTAATGCAACATAAAACAATGGATGTAGAAAGAAACACAATTGGATCATGGCCATCAGAATGATGAAGATCCATATGGCATTACGACCATCAACTTTCAATTCTCTAGTTGATGACGATGATAAATATGTGACTTCCTTTTATTTTTGTACTGTTAGCATTTTTGATGTCTCCATGATCTACGGCTAGCTGTATTATAACCTCAACAATGCGGATTAATGGATTAACAAGTCATGTTAAGACATGAGGATAAATACGTAGATGAAATCGTAGTTATGCATTTAGTTTGTTTGTCTGTC
>JAQGAS010000423.1:0-52298 GCA_034686365.1 Pachymerium ferrugineum | reverse complement strand
TACTTTTTTTAAATCCTATTCATTTCTATGTGATATTGTCACGAAAGTTGTCCAAGTTATAAATCTACTTGTTTAAAGGTGTCCTTAGAGTTTTCTCCTGAAAGCTGTGATAAATTGACCCAAATTATTGCAGATAAGTTTAAAATATTGTGTACAATTAGTTCAATATACAGACAAGGTGGAACAACCTTAGATAAACAAATCTACTTACACTTTTAGATAGAAGGTATGAGCATGCATAACCAATCACTTGAAGAATCTTGTAAAACATGTAATTCTGCAAGATTACATTTTCATTTCAAGAAAATTAGTAATTTGGCCCAAAAAAATTGCAGTAATCTTGAAGACTTACTCTAGTTTTTCAGAAAATTTGCAGTAATCCTGCAGTTCTACTTCAGGTTGGATATCCTGCAGTTTATTTACAGTATCTATTGTTTTGTCAAGACTTACTAGTTACAAGACAAATGTCTTTAGGTATTTCAATTTGTCAACTTTTGAATTTCTCTTTGAACACTTTCAATCTACAACTGGGGGAAATATACAATCACAACAGAATCTTTAAAGTATTCATTAAATGACTGACATCACCATATGTTGTCTCTGCAGAAGAATTTAATATCCCTGATCTATTTATACCAAAAATTACAACCAAAGTATGTTCACACTGATAACCAACTGTAATTTCACATGACAGCAATAAAATTGATATCTTTACCTCTAACCTATTGACAACATAAAAGGCAATGAAAGAAAAATTATTCCAAGACAAGCTCAAATGAATTTTTCCTAGCAATTTATTTTATGGATATTTTTAAGTCGAGTATCATCTTTAACTGAAATCTTCCAACTGCAAAGACATCCTCATTTTTCTTTTCTTGTCACTTATATCAATAATGTACAGCAGACTGCACTTTCTACATCTGCATCCCTTCACAACATGATAATTGTCAAACTCGAGACAAGTTTCTAATCTTAGCTACTTTTTAATTCATCATCTTCTGCACATGACCAAAATTAAACAAAAAAAATTTATCACTTAAAAGAAAAAACTTTTATCAGTGGTAATTACCAGTCACTAGATTTATCCCCATCTGGTGACAAATTCGTCCACTGATAAAATTCATTGCCTCTTCCAACATTTTCTCTTATCTAAACGATCATCTTTTGTTCTAAATTCTGCAGCCCACCCACAAACCTGAAGGAAAACATGTCAACTGTGATCATGTCAATGAGTTTTTTCTTTCCTTCCCTCTTTCAAAACTTCTTGTCATCTTGTTGGCCATCTCTGTACGCATGACTATTAGTTGTAAGTCGGTCTCTTTTATGTGTTTGTCTTTGGTTTTTCAACTTATTAAATTCCACTTTACTTTTATTTTTAGTGCCTCTCCAAACCTTAGAGACAAATCTCATTAAAAATGTACTTGCTCACACGTATATTTATAGGTCTGTACTGTACGAGTCAGGACACTTTGGTAGTTAAGTTACTTCCAAGTGGGCGGGCCGTCGACACTTAATCTCAGAGGCCTTGGCAGGAAAGACAAGGGGAGAGAGGAAAGGAAAAAAGTGAAGGAAATTTGGATTGAATTCAATTTTTTTTTCTTTTTTTTTTTGGTGATTACTTTTTTTTTTACTACAATTGTAATAAGTGTTTCTTGGAAGGAAATAAGATTTGTTTTCGTTGCCCAAGTGCTGGTACTTTATAATGTGTAGCAGCTGATGGCTGCCATTTTTGTTTTTTTTTTTCAAATGTGATTGATTATTCAATTTGTGTTGGTTTTTTGTGGTGATAATGAGGGTTTTGAACTAGCTATTTTGTAAGTCTAAATTGTGATAAATGAAATTTAGAGAGGAGTGAATTGGGGGGATGATGACAAATAACTTTTTGTTTAGTTGCAATTGGGGAATAAGTTGGTTGAAGTGATTGTTCCCTCTTGGTTGAAGGAAAAAGTTTGGGTTTTTTTGGAGTTTGAGTCGTTTTACCAATTAAGGTAGAAAAATATTTTTTTTTTATTCTGGATGTGTTGGGTGGAAAATATTTTTCAATTTAAACATTTATTCTCTTTTAGAAAACTTTTTCTAAGTCTTAAGTGGAATTAAATTCAAATTCTTTCTGAGAAAAATAAGAAGTCAATATTTACTTTTGAGTCTTGCTTTTTCTAGGTTTAGAAATGGCATTCATCAGAATAGGTTGCCTTTATTCCCATTGATTTTTTCCCAGTGACATACAGCTTGCCCATACAATATTGAAATGTTGTTCACACTAGTGCTAGTTCTTTCTCTCTGTATTTGCTGAAAGTAAAAAAAAAAAAAACTTGACTTTTACACTTAAATATATAATAGAATGAAATGTAGGGTTGTATTTTATCTGAATAAGGACATGTCTGATTAGATCAATAATGTAAAATGTTTACTCAACGACATAAATTTTTATAATTGTGACATGTACATACTCTTTGTTGTCAACATTTCTTGCAAGTTTTTTCCCTTCAAAAATTTCATAATTCAACGTGATTTAAAAAGATATGAAAATATTATCATACTAGCTTTTAGCCCGTCGCTTTGCTGACGGAATTAATAGCTTTACATACATATCATTTGAATTCTGGCCAAATTTATTTAATATTCACTCTCTTGTGATCTTTGAATTGTTAGGGTCGAACTTTGACGTTGTCAAAACGTTGGCGCTGTGATCAGCGGCAGGTCTATAAATAAATAGTCAAGTAAAAATAATTTCGGTAATCGAACTTGTTTTGTCACTTAATCCAATTTTTTAGCAGTAAAAATCTACCCAAAGCGGCAGATAAACTTGTTTACTCAAACTGTGCCGTACTGTCCAAAGAGTGTAAACAAACGCTATGTTAGATAGATGCAGGACAAACCCCAAGTTAGGCTTAGTCGAGAGCTCGTTCATCGGGGTGCAATCAAAATGAACGGTGGGTACAATGAGTACATTGAATGTAATGTCATGGCTATTGCAGTATTCAAAACAATTTCACAAACAACTCGAGTGAAAAAAGCTGCAATAACATCCCAGTAAATACATGAAAATGCAGCGTAAATGGAGTTAAGTTACAAATTTTTATTACCATCCAACAGCGTCATTATTTTGACTAACGAAAAGCAACGTAGAGAATCTAAATATAAATTTAAATCTCCCAACAATTTTAATTTAACTTCAACTCCTTCTAGATTTTATTTATGTGTGGTCAACGCCACCTAATCTACTTCTACTCTCTACTGTCACTACAATAAACCTAATCACATCGCCCCCATTGTGTGCAACGAGAAAATCAGTTCCCTTAACACAAACAATGCCATCTGATACTAAATTTAGATTTAAGGTGACACCTAATTTCACACGTAAAACTCCACAAAATGAAGTGGGTAACGCATGAAACATTAAGCGAAAAGAGGTGAGGGTCAGAGCACCGCGACACTTGATTGACACGTTGAGGTTACTCCGCCAGGAGATGGCTCTTATCGTGACAGTATAATCAGCAGACTTATCTCTTATGCAAATAAGTGGAGAAAATCTTTTAGATAATTAACACTTTCTTTTTTTATATTACAGAATTGGCGATTGCTTCAGGTGTATTGTCATGCATAAAAGACACGATAACGTTCTGCAGTATAAAGAAAGTAAGTTTATTTTTTCTATTTTTTGACGTATGAATTATTCCATGCAATTTTCTTCCTTCTTTTCTGACAAGTTTGTTTATATATTTTTTTCTCTTATACCCGCAACCTTTCATCTTTTGTTTTTTCTTAAAAAGACATTTTTTCTAGATGGAAATGTGTGAAACACAATCATAAGAGTTAAAAGAAAGAACAAATGTTTTTACCTTAGAAAATAAGTAAAAATAAGAAATATGTTTTTTTTGGGGTGAAAAAAAAAATAAATGACAAGTTTTGGTGGTTTCAAATGTAATCTTAAGTGAAACATGGGCAAACTTTTAGATGGGAGTTAAAGGATGGGGAAAAAGTGTTTTTTTTTTCTTCTTAATTTCCTTATTTTTTAGTGTATGGAAGTCAATGTTCGACTAGTCCTTGGGTTGAAACTCATTAATCTTTATTACTTTTAGTTTAAAATGAATCAGAAAACCAGAAATGGATTTATATTGTTTTTAGTGAAAAAATGAATTCTTTTTTTATTCACTCACTCTTGAAATTTTTAGCAAGTACTTTTACCCCCATTTAGGGGGGTAAAGTTGGGCAAACATTTTGTTTAGTAATCCATCAGTGAATTTATTGGATTAAGGAACGGAGTTTGTAAATTTTATAATGTTAGCTGGACTTTTCATTCCAAATACAAGCAAATATATTTTTGTACACTTTATATATATTAATAATTTACAACTTTTAATTTAAAATGTGCATAATTTGTTGAAACTCATAAATTTTTCTATAATCTGTGAAGAAGAGTTTAATGGAAATAGAAATTTATGTGTCTCAATAGTGAGTAGTAAGAAATAGAAGTTTCTCAAGTGGTTAACTTAAATTTAGTATCTACTTGAATTTTTTATCTCAAGTGATAAATAAGATTACAACTTTCAAATACATAATTTAGGTATTTAAGTAGCTGATAATTTAAATTCTTAGTAGACTATTAATTTTAGCTCTCTCTCTCTAATCCGACCGGAAACGCCATCATTCCAGACTTAACTTTTTTTTAAATAGAAAAAAAATATAAAAATCATTTCAAGACCTGACTTTGAGTTGATCATTTTCTCAACAACCAATCATTGCCACTTGCGTATGTCAAAACCCTCCAATTTCAACATTTTTATATCAACTTCTTACAAATTGGCGTCAAAATCTTCACAAATTACAAGTTAAAACCAATCATGACGTAATCAGTGTGTGATAATGCACTCTCTTTTCCCCCCCTTTTTCCTGTGACTCATTCGTTTTATCTTTTTTCTCTCTCCCAATCAAACGCAATCTGATGTCACACGCTCTCAAATCACCTCCACATTGTGCATCATCTGTGGGGATTTGGCGCATCAGTGATCATTTTGATGCTTCTTTGATTCTATTAGTAACACCAGGAGGGTAGGGGATAAAAGGAAAAAAAATTTGTAGATGAGAAATCGATTTCAAATCGATTGTGTAAATTTATCCGCTCCTGCTCAACGCTCAAGTGTGTTTTGCACTTGTTTACTACGTCATCATCTTAACCACACCCAATACATCACTAAGGGCGCCTCTGTCTGACAAATTTTTCTTTCTATTCTTTTTTTCGTTTTCTTTTACTCCGTTCCATCAAGTCGAGCATGAAACGAAAACAGTTCTCTTTTTTCTTGCTTTTTATTTTTTTTCTTTTTGTGACTATATACTTTTTACTTTTCATTCTCAAGGTCTCTTTTGTCCATCAGGACACGCAATTTATTTTTCACGTCAACTTTTTTTTTTTTTTTTTTTACGGTGTAGACTTTTCATTTTTAGGTTGAGTTAAGAAAGTTTTATTAATTGTGTATATTTTTCTTTTCATTTTTCAGCGGATTGTTTTCCTCGGGATACACTTCAGAAGTTGTGTTCGAGGATAAATGGGGATGCGTTGCTCAATACAATGTTTAGAGGTAAATTTTCGATTATTTTTATTATATCTGTAAAGTGATATATTGAGTTTTTTATTAAGGGGTTTCTGAATCATAATTTTTAAGTAAATAAATTATTTACAAATACACTTTTTTTTTTTTTTGCAAAAATTTTACAAATGCAAATTTAGTTTTCTCACAAGTCAAAAAATCAATTTCGCAAATTTTTTGTTAATTTAGATGAATTTTACAAATTTTGTGGCAAATTTAGTTAAATTTTACAAATTTTATGTCAAATTTAGTTAAATTTTGCAAATTTTATGTCAAATTTTAGATAAATTTCACTATTTTTGTGTCAAATTTAGTTAAATTTTACAAATTTTGTGTCAAATTTAGTTAAACTTTACAAATTTTGTGGCAAATTTAGTTAAATTTGACAAATTTTCTGTCAAATTTAGATGAATTTTACAAATTCTTATGAATTTAGACGAATTTATAACAAAATTTGTTTAATTTTTGCAATATATTTACAACTTGTTTAACTCAGTTGCAAAGAAAACATTCAAGAGTCTTTAGTGGAATCAATATTTGGCTGTGCAAACTATTCAATCATGTTATATTATTTTCAAAAGTTTGTATCAACATTTTGGAAATACTTTATAGATTTTTCACCAAACTGAAAATCAATGGATATTGACATATCATATTCAGCCAATCTGTCATCCGGTAAATCACGTTACTGGAGGATATTGATGTTGAAATTTGACGTTGATACGCATTGATAATATTAGTCACTAACGCTTCCTGTACGAATGAATATTATAAAGTAACTGTGTTTTCTTAGTAAAATGCATCTTTATGTTACTTGGATCTTAACTGATTCTGCAGTCTGTTATTGTATTGGATGAGAAAACAAACTAATTTTAGCTTTATATTGTCTTTCTTGGGAAATTATGTTGGCATCCTTGACTCGGTGTTGTCATTTGTTTGTGTTAACTATTTTTATTTAATAATGTTTGCAGGCATTTCTTAGCTGTTCTAAATTCCATTTCGAAATATTTTAATCCGATTAAGTTTACTAATTATAAAATTTTCTTTCCATCACTTTGAAATTAATTTTTAAATAATTTTAAAATTTTATACAATACGTTTTCTAGTCAAAATGCAAGCAAGACCCCCCCAAGAGAAAGTACTTTGACTTTGCAAAAGAAAATGCAACAAATTTATAATTAAAATTGTTTACAGTGGTAGGGTTTACACAGACATTGTCTTGTGTTGGCAATTCCTTAAAAAGTTCAGCAATTGATTGAAGCATTATAACCTCTGGTTATTTTCATTAACAAATATTTAATTTTCTGATTTTAAAATATTTTATAGGGAAATTCTGGTTTCTATAGCCATATACAATTTTATTGCTTTAATAACTTGAATTTTGCAAGTTCTTATGGTCTTATTGAATGACATCATGTGTTATGTGACCTCCATTGAATATAGATATACTCCTACAGAGTAAAACTGCAGTATTTTGGCCAATTTGATGCATTTTTTTCAAATTTCAATGAATTGGCCCAAAATATTTTAAGTTTTTCATTAATTGTATTTTCATTGCAGAGTTCTAGTACAATTTTTTGCATTAGTTAACATTGCATACATGAGCTTATTTTTCCCAGTGCAAAAGAAAAAATTGAAGTAATCTGCAGTAATTTGGCTCAACTACAGACAATTGCCGTTTTAACAGGCGATATAGAGAAAACCAGTATTTTTTTTGCTACCTTATATATGACATCACTAACACAACAGCCCTTATTTAATGGCCCTTTATACACGACATCCTGGTAAGAGATGCTCAAATTTGTTCTCTTAAAAAATTGAAAAAACTACATTACATTTCACATGTTTTCACAATCCTAATTGAATAAGACAAGCCCCATACCCGCAAAGAAAAATTAATTAAAATTTAAAAAAGCTTACATTGCCATTATTATTTTTTTAAAACTCACATAATTTAATTGTGAAAGAAGGAAATGCAGTTGAACCCATGCACATATTAAGTATCGAAAAAACGAATCCCATAAATCTCAGCTTTCACAGTGAATTGAGAAGGGGGATGGTAGGTCATTCCCAGGATAGTGGATATCCCTTATGGGTGACAAATTTCAAGTGCTTTGGCACCTCATGTTTTTACAGTATTAAAGTCTGGCCATTCTCAACCATGTTATATGTATAAGCTTAGGTCAGTTGTTATGCTCTAGCAATATCGCTTAGGAAAGATCTTTAAGCATCAATAAATAACTCGAGGCCATGGCATCACGTAGAGTATAAGTAAAGTGAATCCAATCTGTTATAAGATTGCATCTTAGGTCCTGCACAGAATATTACCTATCGACAACCTGATAATAAAGGAAGCATAACTGTAATAGAAATTTTTTTCCCCTTGATGTGGCATAATGATTTCTACTTAATCAAATATTTGAAATGTTGGCAGTTAGTTTCTTACGATTTTTATTATTAGTTGAAAATCAAGATTATAATTTTATTGTTTCTAGTTTAATTTTTTCATCCATGCTTGTTTGCATTACAAATTACCCATATTAAAAAATCACATAACGAAACGGCAGTAATGTGAGTTTTATATCCTTTGATTTAACTTACTCCAGTTTTACTGTACTCTTTTGGGTCAACTTACTACAGTTGTCTATTGGGTCAACTTACTGCAGTTGTCTATTGGGTCAACTTACTACAGTTGTCTATTGGGTCAACTTACTACAGTTTTATTGCATTTTTTGGTTAACTTACCCCAGTTTTGTTGTAGTCTTTTGGGTCAATGTATTGCTGTTGACTTTTGGGTCAATGTATTGCTGTTGACTTTTGGGTCAACTTACTGCAGTTATTGTAGTCTCTTTTGGGTCAACTTACTGCAGTTATTGTAGTCTTTCGGATCAACTTACTGAAGTTGTGTTTTGGGTCAACTTATTGCAGTTGTCTTTTGAGTCAACTTACTCCAGTTGTGTTTTGGGTCAACTTATTGCAGTTGTTTAACTGGGCAGTTTTCAACCTTAGTTTGATTGCCCCTTTAAGATTATGTATCGTCCCAAACTGAAAACTTTTAAATAGCCAAGACAATGACAAATAAGTGTTTTGGTAACGATCAAAACCGACCATTTTAAGATACATTAATTCTTTAAAGTAACAACAACACTTTTGTAGAATGTTTTATGCAGAATTTCATGTTGATAAATTAGTTTAATCAGAAATTACAAATGCTGGTAGTTTCGTGAATAAATAATTATCTTATGCATGCATGCTTTCAATTATTCAGAGATTTTAATGCAGGCATTTTGGAATATTAGTCATACGATGTTGTCTTCACTTTTATAAAATTTAATACCCATTTTCGATTGGACAAATTATCTTTACACAAGATTAAAGTAAGATTCGTTTCTCAAAGAGAGCGACTCGTTTAAGACCATGGATTTTTCTAGAACGAATGGAGTGGAATGATAAAACTTGAGAAAAGCAATGTTTTCGAGTTGACTATTTGTAGTGTTGTCAAATGAATATAGAAAGTAAAGAAGTTTGATTTGTCTTTGCAGCAAACGCAGCTCCGGTGCCTTGTCCTTTTCGAGGGCCCTTCACCTTTACCTACAACAGGGGTCACGAGGAATGTCGTTCGCCAGTGTCCAGTATCGATATGTGTAGTGAGGATTTCCGTCTTTTGCTACGTTACCAAGCCTGCCCTGACATCCCTGGTACAGAAAGCACAGGTAATGGATTTTTACATACTTTTTCCTATTGAAATTTATTATTTCTAAGAAAATATGACATCGTGTTGTCAATTTGATACATTCTGTATGTTGAGGTGGGGTGTAGGATCTTTAATGCTTTGAATGCAAAGTAATTTTTGCCACTTCTTTGGCAATAGCTGTTTGGTTAATAACTCTAATGAAGAATTTGTGACATTCACATACATTTTGAAGGAAAATTTTAAACAGTAATTTTGTTTTAAAGGTAAAACTGACTACTGAACTTTGAACCATATTTAATAAGAAAATGTAATTCCAATTTTGCAGCTTTTCTGCAATTTTGATTGCAGAAATTGCAGTAATTTGGGCTAATTTTTTTGCAGTTGGGCCAATTTACTACATAAAAAGTTACTTTTTCGCTGGGTGATATAATGAGAATGGCAATAATGCAAATTAAGAGTTAAAGAACACCGAAATTGCATTTTACCATGAGATATGCCTTATAAAATAGGAGTTGTACCATGACCGTATGTTGAATATGATGGAAATGAACATGTAAAATCTAACTTACACACTACAAGCTACAAAATTCTGCTTAAAAAGATACAAATTATCTGAATATTACATTCTAATTACATTCAAAACCTTTTGAGCAAATTTTCTACACTTTCTCGGCAAAATTTCTAGCTATGGTATTACTGAAAATTAACAAGACTTGAAATGATACTCTTAAATTTCTTTTTTTGTACCACGAAAGTCACCTGATCCACACCTAAACTACATCCAAAATGCCTAAAATAGTTTTTAATATCCAGTGTTACCAAACAAGTTATATTAACTCGATTAACATGTGCGTAATGACGTCACAGGTTGTAAAACTCACCTAACCCGCACTTAAGTTTAATATTTGAACAACCAACTGTAAAACCGAATAATGTACTACCCTTATGCGTGCATACCGCACATCATATTTAACACCAAAAGCCTACATTTTTATTATATTCAAAGAGAACTTCGTGCACTTTAACACAACACGCACGAGACCCATTTCTCATTAAAACCGAGAAAATTATGTTAAAGACGAATTTCTCTTATTTCTCAACACCTGTTTCAATTTGAAGTCCATTTTTCACTCGTAATTATACAACCCTATCCCTAATTTCTGCCGATATTCACCATAATTCAAAGAAAGTGAATGAATACAAATGGGTTAAAAGGGTTAAATATAATTCAAGATGCCACCTTCTTTGTCACGGTTTTAATTAAAAAAACACTAAGGGATGGCTCACTTTTAATTAAGCACCTCGCCTCTTTGCTGGAATATAGGCACCCATTCTGCTTTATTATATATTCCTTCTTGTCTTCATTATTTTCTTGGTGTTGAACAGGAATGGTATAGAAATAAGATAGGGGTGAAATTAATGCTCGTTTATCACACCCCTTTTGTTTTTTTTTTTTAAAAAACTAAATGAAGATTTAAAATGTTTATACTCACAAGATGTTGATGGATGGTACTAATTATTTCTCATCCTCTAACCAATTGGGGGATTTATTTTCATTTAACTGCTCATTTATTTTCTATTTTTACGCTTTTAAAGAAATGGAATTTTGAGGTTGAGCAGATTTTTTTTTTTTTCTCTGATTGATTATCTCATGCCCAATTACTACTTACTTGTTTTCTTAAGGTTTGTTAATTGGTAATTGGTATTTTGTTTGTTTTTTTTTTTTTTTTTCGTCTGGGGTTAGTGGGTTGTGAATAATTTAATTAGTTTTTTTTTTCTTTGTAAAGATTGTTTATTTTCCGTTTGGTTAATAAAACAAATTCGTTGGGGTTTGTGATTTTATGTAGAGATATCTTTTATAAACTGTAAAATGAATTTTATTGGTAGTTAAAGAAATTTATTACTAGTGAAAATCCTGGGTATTTTATACAGTGATTTATTTTCTTTTTTTTTCTTTTACTTTGATTTTTGTCTTGCAGTGGAAAGTTTTCCATCTTCATTTTCATCTTAAGATGTTGTTGTTTAAAGATTTGCTCACTCGTAATAAACACTAAATGTAGGTGCAGTTTTAGTTGGATTTTATAGTATTCAATTTACAACAGTTTCCCCTCCACTATCACACTTATTACCTCATAGCCGTTGGGTTGGTATTTTAATGAGATTCGCCCCTTGTCATCGCTTTGCCTGATTTAAAGATGCCAAATTTAAGATAAAATTTTTAGATGATATTTGAATTGAGAAATGTGAAAAGTCACTTTTAAGAAATATAATTAAACTTACCAAGAAACCAGCTGAGAAAAACGACATTAAGTGATCACAAAAAATTATTTAAAAATTCGTGATTACAAAATCAATCACCAAGAAAAATTAATATTACATTTCCCATCATAAATTGACTTCTGTCTTTTCTATAAGGTACAAAACCATAAAATTTAAATTTATCTGATCATGGCAGAAGATGTCCACAATTTAAAAGGTAAAATGGTAATATCATAGTAACTTTTAACAAAAATTTAATAAAATTCTATTATCCAAAAAATGAAATTTAAATGTAGCGTTTTGAAACCAATCACAATTTGCTGGGTAGAGTCTTCTCATCCCCAACTTTTTTTTTTCCACTTCCCCTTTCTCCAATTCTGATTCTTCTGTAATGCAATTGGAACAAATGACGAGGTTCTGTAGAATTCTGAGCACGTGGTTCAGACTTGAATGGAATAAATGAAGGAACTGTGCATGCTGAATAGATTTAGCCAAAGAAAATGCTAGGTAATTTCGTAAAACCCGATTAAAGCTTAGACACACTCTACTATAAATAGTGAAAACGTATGACACTTCCAAAAAAAGTAACTTAAAAATAAAACTCCCAACATTCATTTTACAAGATTTTCCTTGTCAAGTAAAACAGCAGTGGGAAAATTTGTCCTAATTTTATAGTAAGAAACCTGAGGCATTGCAATAAAATCCTAACAAGGTCTTATAATTGGAAAACTTGCCCCTAACAGCAATTTTTAAATTTTTCAGACAAAAATGTAATTTCATTTATGGTTTTATTTAATGAGATATAAGAATTTTTAGAGATAATGAAAGGAAAATGTAGTTCAATTTTTTATATATATATGTAGAGAAATCTATTTTTAGATCTCAGGTTCAGATTAAATGAAATGGTTGCAGAATAATTGCACCGGTGGAAAATCACTTCAATTCTCATGGTACACATGAAACACTTCATAAAAATACAATTTTCATTCCTTTTTTTTCCACCCCCCATCTTCCACTACTCGCCATCTTTTTTATTCTTGGTTTCCCTATAGACTTGTTTCTTGTTTTCAATCTTTGTTTTTATTTCTTTTATTTTTACCATGAGAGGATTGCCTCCCAGTCTCACAAATGAGTCCAATTGTCTTGTTAATGGCTGGTGTTTGTTGCACTAGTCAAGTGTTAATTGGTCCACTGGTGGATTACATAAAGAAAACAAACCCTCATACATTTTTTATAGGTTAAATAGTTTCTCTTTAAATGAGTTTGTACTAAGTTTTGAGTTAAAATTTATCTCTCTTCACAACTATTGGAAGCTGTGCTGGATTTGTGAGCAGATGGAAGTTGGGAATGCAACGTGGCCCAATCTTGCAAGATTTGATGCACTCTGTGAAACCGCAAAGATTGTTTAGAACATTGAGTATGGATTGAGTGTATAGCAGGTCCTTATGGGATTTCACTTGAAAAGGGAGTTACTAGTGTCATGTTGTAGATGATCATTGATCAGTTCAGCTTGAAAACTGTCTTCAGGGCTTTTAAATTGCACAACATTTGTGGTTGAAATGTCCACTTTGGTAGATTTGTCTAATGTCTAGTCTAGTGCAATGAGATGTTTACAAGAGTTGAGTTTTTGGTAATGGTTTAACTATTATCATCTTAATAAGTTATGTAATCAAATTAAGCAAGCTTCACTTCCTTTACTGCTAAATGACATTAACGTGGATAATTTGATCAAATTATCACATTATTTCTTAATGAGCATTTTCCTCTACTCTTTCAAGTGCTTTTTCTGCTTTCAAGTTGGTGTATCTTAGAGTTAGCTACAATAATTTATAATAAATTTTAAGATTTCTGCTGACTGAGATAGATTGCATGTTGAATGGAAAAACTTAATTACCCAGTAGATTCATCAAAAACAATCTGGACATGGAAAAAGATAAAACAACTGCAGTATGTAAATATTGTTAAATGAAAAGTGAATTCAAAATTTTGACTGGCAAATGGGAGATTTGTAATTCCAGTAATGTCTTAAATGACAAACAGTCTTGAAGGCAATACGATTATCAAATTATATTTCTCCCAAGAAGTGCTATGCCAATTACAATAAAAGTTTGCAACCAAAGCTTTGCTCCAATTTTATGTGTTTAAATGATTACAATCACTTCTTGAAACTCATTAGAGTTGATGAGAAGAGCAGTTCTTTTTAGAACTATTGCCTTTTCAGATCTGCTTCTTTAACCCGCCTTGAGCCAATGTTTCTTAGATAAGAAGCCGATAACTCTACTTTCTCTTCAGAGAGAGCTATTCACTGAATTTATATCAGTGCTGAAGAAAGTATTGTATTAACAAGGTTGAAACTTTCTTGACACTATAAAAATAAAAGTTGTTTTTTGTGAAATTGTGCAGTTTTGGTTTGTTTATTCACCACACTTTAACGTTGCGTCCTTAATGGGTTTAGTAAATGGAAGGGTGTTTGATGATACAATATTTGTCAGGCTCTTTTAATGGAGGGTGTTTGGTTTATAGTTCTCTTGTGTCGTTAGTTGGAATTAATAGAAGATGAAATTGTGAAGTATACAAAGAAATCCCAGTGCAAAGATCAATCAAAGCGAGGCCGCTTCTGTGTAATTATGAGCTAGGCAATCACCATTTCGGCAAGCTTAAATTGAAATTTGAATTTCAACTAGAGCTGTGTTTTGCAGTGCATGTCGAAAGAAACGATTATCAATTCAAATTATTTGTGGGTGTAGTCGTATATTACAAATTGGGAGAGGATTAATGGGTCGTACAAGAAGGAATTAAGGTTAAGATAAAGAAAAACCATTTGTTTTTCTGTTTAAACTTGTGGTGGTGATGAATAAAAGCAACTTACTAAATCTGTAAAATATCGCCAAAAGTGAATTATTGAGATCCTATAAAAATTGTCGATAGATGGCGCTGTAGTATTACAAATGGCGTCTGAATTGAAATCCTCGCTCTATTGATGAAAATTGTAATTTGCCTAATTTTACCACAGTTTGTCGATATAAAGACAGCAGTTTAACAAATATAAACAACTTATAGGTTAATTTTTAAAAAAATATTAATATTAAACAAAAGCAAAGAATTATTTGACCGATGCCAACACATCGATGAAACCTTAAACTTGTTTTTCCATTACAAGATTCTTTTTATAAATTCCTACACTATTAATATTACAATTAAGAACACTAAAAAAACAACCTACAACCTAAAGTCATTACAGCAACATGTGTCAGCAAGCAAAACCCAATAACTATGGAAATTGCCATATAGAGCTAATTAAATTGTTAAATCATTACTGGAAAAAAGCAAACATGATTGCAACATCTGCTAAACCAGTGATTCACAATCTATTCTACTAATCTATAAACCACACAAATTTCTTTTCTTCATACTACAATGCAGTCTTCTGAACTGTATCTACACTATGTGTGTGTGACCTGAGCTATCTGAAGAAAAAAAACTACACTACAATAGAAAGAAGCAAAAAAAGCATGTTAACATACAATGCGTGCATGAAAAAGTGTTAACGCTTTTATAGATGAAAAAGTAACTTTCTCCCGTCGAACACAATCCTCCAGATAATTCTATCCGAAGCGATAAGCCTCAAGAAAGATTCGCGTATCGAATATTTGTCGGAGTATAACTCACTTCGATATCAAATTCCTCGACATTTTCAATGGTGTGAGGGGGTGATTTTTTTTTTTCCCCCTATCCCGTCTTTACTTTCTTGAGATATTCTGTCTGCTATACTGTTTGAGTGAAGGCATTTATCGCAAACAACCGTTGGCTGTCACATTGCACTTTGGAAACGAACAATGGAATAGCAACGACTAACAGACAACAGCAACCTGAAGCGACTTATATTTGTCGTTTGAAAAATGCTGCATTGTAAAATAATTTTCTTGCCTTCAAGGTTTCCTTGTCTTTCTCTGAAACCTTCACGCTAGTGCCATTAACATTGAAAGATATCTTTTTTGACTGTGAATACAATAAACTTATTGCAATAGCAATATTTTTCATACATGTGCAAGAGATTAGGAGTTTCTATTGTAAAATTTAATAATAGAAAAATGTGTGGGCAAAATGATTAAATCTAGGGATTTTTTATTGATTTTTGCTGAAGATTTAAATCCATTTTTAAACACATCTTCAGTTTTCTTTGTGATAAGATAAGAACTCAGAGTTGCTGCTTTTAGTGAATGAAAGATTTTTTTTTTTTTAAAGAGGATTTCATGATTAAAAAACATTTTACATGTAAAATTTTTACTTACTTGGAATAGTGATGGGTTTTAATCCCCTTTGCCTCAACATACAAAATAAATGACTATTATTATCTATTAATTTTTTCATTTTTCATTTGGCTGTCATTTCAAGTAAAGCCCAAAACAACGGATAAAATGACACAGAACTGACAAATGACATGATGCTAATTTTATGAAATTTCAAACATACATATTTAAAATTGGCTTTACTTTGATGTTAAATCGAAACTTTTTGCCTTGTTTTGTATCACTGTCAGTTGTGCTGATGTCATCTACTTTAAGGAGCTGCGTTAATCTGGTAAAGGATTGGGAAAGTAGGGGCTGTTCTTTTTGACTTGACTGCAGCCATTTGCATTGGAATTGCCTTGTTTGGCAAGTTTTAAGAAATTTGTTCTTTCTTATTTCAGTGGAAGAACTCATTTGCCTAGCTACATGGAGGGAGGGATCCATGCGCTACCTGGTGGGCAAACTCGAGCACAACATGGCCACTACTGATGAGGATAAATACAGATGCTTTGTAAGTTGATTTGCTTTATGGTTGTCTCTAATGGTGTTGAAGAGAGTGCAGGAGATTTGATAGGTGTATAAAACCAATTGAATGCTTTCATTTGGTTTTTTATAGCTGTCCGATAAAAATGTTTATAAATGAAGCACAATTTGTAGTTTTTATTAGTTGGATTGATATTACTTATATAGAAAACACTTGGAATTGAGTGAAATCTTTAAAGTTTTATTCACATAAATATTTATAAACACTTTTTGAAATTATAATTTATTTAAAATATTTTTTTTTCCTTCCAGAATTTCAAAGTTCATTCTCATCTTCCCCTTGTATTACCACTTTTTGTAATGACTTAATCAATTCTTATCACATGCCCATCGCCTGAACTAATACTTAGCAAACATGCGTGTAGGTGGAAACTATAAACATACGCTCATTACCAGTATCACCATGTTATTATAGGCATCAAGAAAAAACTATTTTCACAGGGTATCATTTTTTTCTACCTGTAAAAAGTTTTTTTTTTTTTCTCTCTCTCATATAGGTATTTCGGATTTTTATAGTATTATTTTTTTGACTCAGCAGGATGACGTCACACACATCAAACGACTCGCAGTTAAATTTATCGCAAGATTCGCCAAGCGCTGTGTCAACATAAAGTTAAATTTCACAAGGTTTGACTTATGGCAGCTATCACCCACGTGATTTATCTCCAGGTTAAGAACTTTTGATAATAACCAGCCTGATTGGTGCATTGTACACATTCTTGAAGCTTAAGAGTTTCCTTTTCTTCAAATTTATTGCCGACAGAGTCGGCGGGTCGAAGGAAAATAGTCTTAGCGCTATTGCCCATAACCAAAACTGTTCTGCAATAACTGCATTGAATTTCATTTAATCACACAATCAGCAATGGAATTGAAGAATTCCTACTGTTGATGGTCTCTTCTCAGAATCCAATGTTATGACATTGTAGGAAATGTGTGTGGGCATAAAAATCCGCAGTGTGGAGTCAACAACTTGTAAATAGAGAAATAAAGTATAAAGTTGAAGAACCCACAAGGCAATTTACACAGCAAATGTTTAGATTGAATTTGATTATTTGTCAAAATAACATTTCCTGTGAGTAAAGCTATTGATATTCACTAAGACATACTGTGTTGAGGGGTGAAATAAGTGATGTGACTTGTTAATCTTTTGGAAAGTCACAAAGTGGGTATTTAAATGGTTTTGACTGTATAGTCCCATTACTCACTTTTCCCCACAATAACCGCATTATGTAGCCGCCTGACTTTGTTAAATGATTAGACCATCAATTCTGGCAATGACCTACTGTATTGTAATTGTGATTGAGTAGTTTCATATTCCCTTTTAAAACTTCTCAATGAAGATGAGTAGAAATTGCGGTTAACCTTGCTTGGCAACTGATGAGCTGTCTGCACCACAACTTATGAATGAAAGGAAATGTTGGGTGAGTAAAGATAAAGAGAGAGAGATCTTTTCCCCCCACTTCAGTTAGATGTTTAAGCTGTTAAGAAACGTGCAGTCATTTCAAAATTGAAAGAATTATTCGTCATTTGCACTAACTGTTGCTGCATTAAAAGTTATGGTAGGGTCACATGTGTTCACACACTAAGTAAGACATTGATTTAACCTAACTCTAGCTTCCTTATATGTGGTTGAAATTGTTAAAATGATCTAAGCCAAAGTTACTGCTAATGTGGTGCATTGTGGGATTGTTTGAAGGTGCAGTTTAAGCCAAACTTAGAAGCAATGAAACCAGCAATTTTGATGTGAACAGCCTGAAATTATGTTAGGCCTACCGTTAAGTTGCATCAAGCTTGGTGTGAACACATGTTTATACTATGTACATCACTCTTTCTGTTCAATTTGCTGTTTTTATAGGTCATATAATTGAGTTCAGTTACTCATAAGTTGCGTTACGTTAAGTCCTAATGCGAACAAATGGCTTTAAATGAGCAATTAAAAATAAATTAAGTAACAGGACAACTAGTTGAAAGTAGTCCCTTACAAATTTAAGCATGAAGGGCCATGTACAGTATTACAGTAATAAATTGGTTAACTTTTCCTTACCAATTAAATGGCATAAGGCATAGTCAACATACAAACCGCATGAGAACGTTCAATAACGTTCAATAAAGAAAATTGCATTTTGCGAGCAATCTTTTGTGAAACTTTGCCTAAATTGTGCAAAGTTTACGAATGGAAATTGATGAAAATGAATGCAGTTGCTATTAGTAAGTTGAGATGCTGCTTAATTTGTTGAGCTGGAGGAACTTTAATTTCTGGAATTGTATTTTATGGATAGGATTGTTTGTTAATGTTGTTTGTGCAATCAAATGAATCAGGTTTGGTCGCGTTTACAGCTGTTTAATATTGCATTTAACCTAATGGTGCGTGTTGAGTCGACATAATTCTCTCGTTTAACAGGGATTTGTTTGTTAATTCTTCACCACTTTTAACCCTTTCCTCTCTTTAAATCCAATGTTTGTACTCACCAATTATGCACGTTTGCATTTGTATCGTGAGTAAAAGGAAACGCAGTTGGGGGATACGCCCAAACTCCCACCATTGCTGACTCTCTTTTGAAAATATTCTCTCTCTCTCTTTCAGTTATTGGTAGTAAAATTATAAAAGGATGAAATTTTGAGCGAGTTTTAAGTGCGCACCTACCACCACTAGGGGTCGCTGTTAAAGAGGAAACGCTTCTGGTTGCAAATTAATCCCTCAGTCGCGTCTCGCTTCCCACTTCCCGTCGCGTGCAAAGTTTTTCTATTCAAATTGAAATCTTAAGACGTTGAAGGAGAAGTGAAGAATGGTTTTAAAGTTACAATGCGCATACAAAATTTCTTCTTTTGGTTACAATATAGTTTGATTGTTATCAAAAAGTTCAAAAAATGGACACTGCCTAATCACGAGTTGCCGTAACATTAGACATTATATGTCAGACAGTACAAAAAGTTGTGCGGTGAATGCCTATGTAGACGAAATAGAATGAGACTTCAATGACGTCACGAAATGTTTGCACCAACAAACAAAGTTTTCTTGAAATACAAAAGTGAGCGACGTCCAATATTACACACAGTGAAGCGAATGCGATTTTTAATCATTAATGCTCTAATTTTCAGAATCGAGAGACTGGAATGGGCCGAAAGTGATGGATTTATTTAACAGTTTGAAAAACACGCAACATTATGTTGATTCGGTTATAAATTGGAAATGCCTCGAGTGAAACGAAGATAAATTCATTCGATTGAGGATGATATTTTTGGCTGTCAATTTGTGTTCTGTCAGTGTCACAATTTTGTATCCCCCACGAACTTCCCAATCCCACCTTTTTCTTTTTTTTTTTTTTTTTGTCTTTTCTTTTTTTTTTTTTGTTTGCAGAGTTGCCTTGGAGCTCAACCTTAATTCCATTTATTGGGTCGGTTGGCGCGACTATCGATCAGCTTAACTTAAGTTTCAGGTTTCACTGTTCGATTTTGTAAACAAGTGGAGTGTACAGCTTTTCAAACCACGACATTAAAGTAGAGTGGAGTGTGCTCATGTTGGGTCAATTGATTTTGACAGGTATACGAGAAGTACAAAAATGGCACCGGTTTCTCAGTGGCGCAGAGTGGCGATGCCACTTGCAATGGACTCTTCTCTGCATGGGAAGGATCGAAAACTATGAGTTTGAGGCGAGGTAAGTGGAGTGTTTTGAACGTTATTTATTGACATTTTCAGAGTCATAACACTCTAAGAACATTAAAGCTGCATTGATAAGGTTCCACGTTTCTCTAATAAAATTTGGGCCTACCGTTTTTCTTCTGATTTTCTCTTGATTAACGGATTAGAATGACAGTTTTTGACTTTCATGAATTTTTAATAGAGTGAAATACGTTTTAATTGACGTTTTATTGAATTCCTATAATGGGTGTGGGTGTTTTTTAAGAGAGAAATTAAATATTAAGAATGTTTTTAAGTTTCGAGGGGGCGACCTTTTTTTTTTTTATATATATCAAGGCAATTGCAAGTTTCTCTTGCACTTTTTGTAACGTTTGAAAATTTTATTTCCTTTTCCATTTGATGCTCTGCGCGTGTTGGGCAATATTTGGTGACGCATTAAAGTGAAAATGATTTTTTTTCCCCCTCTCTCTCGCTTTCCCCACTTCGTAGCCTTTTTTTAGAGAGACAACCTAGAATTGACATTGAACTAAATTATTTCACTGAAAACACAATAGGTGTGGACGTTGCTTACCTTCTAATTAGTCTTCAACCAGTTGTTACTACCACAACAATTACTGTTTTTACTGTTTATGAGTGACATCTAGTGGGGGCAAATGCCCTAGTGGCAAAAGGTTGTTGGAGATAATATTCCAGCAACTGTCATCACTTATAATAGACTCGCAAGTTGTACTTTCATGAAAATGAGAGAATATTGTAGGGAAAAAATTCTTTATCTACTCAAGACTTTGCTGTCTAAATGACTAATTCCTGCAGTATAATATAGAGTTCTGCAAAATTTAATTTTGATGAATAGCAGAATGTTATATTATTAACCAGGTTTAAAAATTTGAGATTATCTAGTTATCTTAGCAGTTTTATACTTGTTTGACATGTACAATCTCTCCAAAACTTGATCATCATGTAACTTGTGAGAATCTGATAAAAATGATCTACTTGATTCACCAAAGGGACATTGTCACATTTTTTATACAACATTATTTTCATATGTCTTTTCCTACTGAGCATCTGCCTTAGTGAGTCATAATTCATGTTTGATGCCACATCCCATTTGTGTATAGTAAGGAGTGCGAAAAGGAAGATGGCCTATCTAGATAAGTTAGCCAGCTTTAGTGTAGAGCCAGTAGTGCAAAGCTGCAGAGATGTTGGTATTTGATGCACAGTCAGCTATAGATCATCCTAGAGAGGGAGGCATTTTTACTGCCTTGCAAGTTTTTGGTGGTCAGTTGGGAGAAGTAAAGCTGTGACTACAGTATTGCTACTTACTAGTCTATTGTTGTTTCGATTCTTTTCTCAACTTCTTGAAGAAGTAATGATTAAAGGTTTTACCAAAAGGTATTTTTAATTTTATGCTTAGGTTATGGGTTTTTTTTTTTTTATTGAATCAAATTGTGAAAATTTAATATAAGACTTTTTTTTTTTCATTTAGAACTGATGAATCAGCCAAGTGAATACAAGAAAAAAAGTTTTCTCTTGAAAATTCATCTATTCCAACCTAAAAAATAAGAATTACTTAAATTTTTTCTGATGTCATATGAAGATGTAGAGTTATAGTTTTTCTACATTTTATTTCTTTTTTTACCTTTTTTCCACTTGGCCTCGAGAAAATTCACTCTTTTAGGTCATGATTGATAGGCAAAGTCCAGAGAAAATGGAGATTTAAGTCCAGTGCGTGGGAGTTACCATACAAATGAAATGGATGTTATAAAAGTCTTCTGGGAAAATGTTGATGTATGGGGTTCTTGAGCACACACTGGTTTTAAGTGCAAAGATGCAAATGGGGAAAAGGAGAGGAAAGAGTAAGAGAGGTGCTGTGCTAGGTGAGAGAGAGAGAGAAGGGCCTCTCTTTTATTGATGGTAATAAATGAATAACGACGTTTTAAGGTGTTTGATGACTTATTTTGTTTACTTTTTGTAGTAAAAAAAAAAAGGAGAAACGTGAAAAAGCGAGATTTGGAATTTATTATTGCATAGTTTGAGATTGGTTCGTTACTTTAATGGTATTTAAAGGAAAAGAATTTTAGTTGAGGTGTTTTGACTTTAAGGTTATTGAAGGTGTTGACTGATAGAGGAAACATTTTGCGCAATCGGGCATTGAGTAAGACTCGAGATTAAAAGTTTAATTTTATAAATTTTACAACTTTTGACCGGAAATGGAGGTTAACATGTCATGGATTAATTTAATGGTGGTTAAGGATTGAAAATTTAATTGAAACAACGAGAGTTTGAAAGTTAATTTTCACAAAGGTAAATATGTAATGATGAACTATTGATTTGGAGAGCAGTAACCATACAACCAAAGAGATAAGTTTTCAATTATGCACGTGAAAATTATTGAAGTACTTTTTCAAACAATTATCAGTAAAATAGATGGATATTTCACAAATTGTAATTTAAAATTTATAACCAATCAAATTATAAATACAAAATGTCTACATTAAAACCCCTAAATCTGACATGATTTGTATCACTAACAAGAAGTACACAAAACCCTCAAACACCTCATTGGATCTGTTAGTGTTAAGGAACTAAGTCTTTGATTCTGAGTCTACCTGGAATGGGATTTTCCTTTTTTCTTTGCAATTCCCCGAGTGAGATTTTCTCTTCTGAGAAGTTGAGATACCCAAGTGGACAGCAATTTTTCTTCGTGTATGTCAGAAGGTGTAATTGAGGTCATAATCACATTGTATGTATCTAGTGTCAAAATCCTTGTACTTAAGAATTCGCAAAAAGGGCCACAATTAAATTGAAAAGAAAAGCCATTTCTTAAGTTTTGGGTGGTTTAAAGTCCTTTGTAGTAATTTGTAAGTAAAGTAGTTACTGGAATGAGAGTGTCTTGCAAGAAGGACATTTTATTAAGGCCATAAGTTGAAGTGAAAGTGAATGTTTTGGTAGAGTCAAGGTCCAAAGTGGAATGGATTGTCGGAGCTAATCTCCATTTTCACGGATGAAAACTCCTCGCATGCATCCTTGCACATTCACTTGCCATTTGGCTTCTATCTCTCTCTTTCTTTCTGCTTTTCCCCCTCCAGACACACCTAATCCATCGTCATTTTCCTGACGTGATCAATCTATCACTGCACTTTCTTTCTCTCCAACTCTTGCACTATGTCCATTTTTATTCCGGTGATGGGCGCCAAGTGGAAGAAATTATATTTTTGACGGTGGAGAAGGAGATGAAGTGGGGAAAGGAAAAGTTTAAAATTGACAGCATTTTTTTCTCAATCCACAAGTTAGCCGGTGCGAGGCTTAAATTGTAATCTGACAGATGGTCATTTGATTCAAAGAATCTACAGTGGTTGAGTGAAAAGTAATTTTTGAGTTGAGCAAGAGACTTGGCGAGATTTTTTTTTTTCTTTAAATGTATTAAGGGTGCAGAGTGTGAAGCAAGAGAGAACGATGTTGGAACCAATTGAGATCAAGGGAGAAATCGATACAATTAGCTGCATGTGTCACTATCAGGACCGCAAGATGTCGCATCAATCATTCGGATGGTTGTGGGATAGAGGTAGTGGAAATATGGTGACATATATTAGAATGAGGGGACGAGTGTTGGAATCATGGGGTTGCAAATTGTAATTAATAATGGCAAGTTTTAAAAAGTGATTGTATTGTACTGATTAATTTGTGGTGACATAATTGCAAGTATTGGGCAATGCTCAACTTGTTGTAATCACTAGTATTGCAATGATTGGTTAGATACTGTACACAGTTGAATGGATTCTTCACCTTTTTTCTTGCTACATGTTTCTGTCATTAGGGATTTTATTGCCACACACACATGCAGGTATGGTTAGGGCTTTAATGCATGGCTTTTATGATAATTAAGAGAGCAAAGAGAAAGGGCAAAGTGTAATTAGTGTGAAAAAATGAATGTCTTTTGTAATGGGTTTTGTGTAATTTTTTATACTTGTTGCTGACAGCGAACATTAGTCCATATATATCTTTTAAAATACTTTGAACTTAACATCAAAAGACACGAAAGACTGTCATTTCAACAATAAGGAAATTGTTGTTTATCTTTGTCAAGTCTTTTTAGAAGCTTCAATAACGGCTGTTACAAGTCGGCCATTTGCTTGCAAATGCAACAAACGGTCACCAGTTGGCAACACTATTTTAGGGTTACCATACACGTCATATCCGGGATGTGGTAATGGGAAAAATGCCAAAACGATAACCTTATAAATACAAGTTAAACGTTTACAGAATGAGGTGATTCATTTCTATTTACTGCAAAGTTGGGCAAAACCTCTCCAAAAAAAAATTCCCTGCAATTTCTGCCAGTACCCATCACTCTTACGACAAGTCCACAATTCCTAAAATTGCTTTACAAAACATAATTCCGGAATTTTAATGTTTAACAGAAAAACTCTCACTGTGCAATTCCCACACTGTGAATAAGAGATATTTCAAGCTTTGTGAACTTCTTTCTTATCACACGCTAGCATAATGCAGGATAAAACTGTCTGCGGGCCACCAGTTGAACCGCAATGCTTTTTATCACCAAGTGGCAACGTCAATACATTTTCTTGATATGCCTTAGAGAACCACTCAAGAATTTTACAATCCCAACAACAGATTTCACAAGCTTACACTCATTTTAAGTCTCCACTATCAAACTTGTTGCAACTAGGCTTTAAAATGTGACCATTGTATATGGCTAAGAAAACTACCTTTAAAGATGTCATCATATCTATAAAAGTTAAGAGCCTTAAAAACAATCTGCCTTTACCATCTAGGCTTTGTTATTGTATAGGAAAACCTTAAAATGTGAACCTTAACACAGAAAGGTCAAACCATAAAATGTTTATGTATTGACTTGAGGTATTTGACATGACCAGTTAACCTATGTCATCAACCACTACAAACACATTAAACTTGCAACGTCTTATTCTTATCTTACAAGACAAGATAATATTAAGTATTAATAAAAATAATATTGGCAATCGTTTACCACTGGCCTACATCTTATGTTTGGCTTCAATAAAAGACACATAAGCAAACTCTTAGAGACAAATTGCCGTGATTTAACGTTGGAGGGACAATTAAGTGAATTCTACAGGTTTAATTTTGTGATAACTTGACTTTGAGGCCAACTAAATTATCAATTAATTTTCATTCACCACGCATGATCTCACTAGAGATTTTTAACTCATTAGGTTTTAAAGTGTTATCGACAGCAAAGCCTAGTTGAACCAAGTTTTGACATGAGTGACAGTGTTTTGATCTACCTATGCTTCACTTCCATTTTTCTTTAATGTAAAAAGACTTGACAAAGATAAACAACAATTTCTTTAATATTGAAATGACAGTCTTTCTTGTCAACTTATTTCAATCTTTTGATGTTAAGTTCAAAGTATTTTAAAAGATATGTATGTACTAATGTTCGCTGTCAGCAACAAGTATAAAAAAATACACAAAACCCATTTAGACTATTACAAAAGACATTCATTTTTTTACACTAATTACACTTTGCCCTTTCTCTTTGCTCTCTTAATTATCATAAAAGCCATGCATTAAAGCCCTAACTCTACCTGCATCTATGTGGCAATAAAATCCCGAATGACAGAAACATGTAGCAAGAAAACAGATGAAGAATCCATTCAACTGAGTGCAGTATCTAACCAATCATTGCAATACTAGCCATTACTAAATCCCGGATATGACGTGTATGATAACCCTAAAATAGTGTTGCCAACTGGTGACCGTTTGTTGCATTTGTAAGCAAATGGCCGACCTGGAACAGCCGTTATTGAAGCTTCAGTATTGTTGGCCCGAGATGCAATAACCGGCCTCCAGTTGGCAACACCATTTCAGAATCAGTAGACGTCATATCCTGGTTTTGTAATGGCGAAAATGTGAAAACTTGGAGAATTTATTATGAACAAAGTTAACTCTTACATAATAAGATGAATGGACAATTCATTCATTCAATTTTTCGTCTTTCAACTTCAATAGTCGTCCCAGAAAAGTGGACTTTCACTTTAAATATTGTTGTATCAATTAATAGTTATAAAGTAATTATATTTTAGTAACATTTTGATAAACTTTTTTTCCATTTTTAAATTCTTCTAATTTTATTTCAGTTCATTATACATTTTTATGGGTTTAATTAGATTTATTGTTTTCTAAACAGCAATATCATTTTAATTAGCATAACTTGTTACACTGAGTAATCCATAGCTTATGCAGTTGCGAGTCCCCTCTGTCCCTGTTATTATCTAGTTTACGTGCTGGGAATAAAGCTGTAGTTTAATAAAGGGTTAAGTGAATTATTTGACAGGAATTTTTAGAGAAGTCTCTACTTTCTTATCTAGTTTCTCAGGAAATAATTCTCCAACGCGTTCTCTTCTTGTAGATTTCATCACTCGAGGCTCTTTTCTGACATTGGAGTAAATTAGCTCGATGACACTTTTCTCCTTCTACTCCATCCTCACCTGTGTGCACTTGCAAAATGTGTTTTTAATTACCTCTCACTATTTTTCTAATTTGTTTTCACCTTTTTTTTTTCTTCTCTACGCCACAACTGTGATTTCATACTCTTTTGTGTAATTAGATATATTATTTTTTTGTTTCCCTAAGTGGGTGCTGTTATCTGTTCATTAGTTTGTCTTTCCTTTTAAGAAGCCACTTTAAGTTATGTTGGAACTAGAAATTTATTTAATTTATACCAGTGCAAATATTTAGAAAAACTATTGATTTTTTTATAAATATTTGATTAAAATAATAAATTTAAGATGATGGTAATATTATATTTTTCCTAATTTTAATTTTTTAGAATATTGAATTTTTGATTTTTTTTTAAATTTTAGATTCAATAATTGAAAATTGTATTTAAGCTAGAATTGATTAGCGCATTATTTAATTAAAACGACGAGTCTCTGTAGAGTGAATCTTGATATGTAGTTCGTTGGTGTCATTCTTTAAGCTGTAACTTTTTTTTTGGATAATTGCCCAACGTTAAACTAATCATTAGAATCAATCAATTAGAGGTGTTTAGCAGTGCGCCATTACATTCAACTCTTGGTAATTAAAAAGAGCGAGACAGGAAACGAACTGGGTTTAGGAAAGGATCACCAGATGTGGTCATTTCTTGTTTTAACGCTTTAAATCTTTGTGAAGTTTTAAACCCTGTTTGGGATTGAGATCACGTAGGAACGGGAGGAAAGTGTTGAGAATAACCCAAGATTGCATCTGCAGTTTAATTTAAAATGTCAGAGGTGTAAAACTTGTTGTGTATCCGAGCTCAAATTTAATACAGAAGTGGAACAATTATGCAGTAATTGAGAGATTTTTTTACAGTACATTCAAATGTTAATGCTTTGCATGTACAGGTTTCAAGTTTTATTGAATTTAGTAACACAAAATTATTGGTGTGCCATTTACAAAAAGTATGGATCATTTTTGCATATGTTTTGTAATAAGTTTATTAAATGTATATAAAATTTGGAAAAAATGGTTGAATATTCAACAATTTTTTCCAAATTTTGTTGCAACTTTAATTTGCAAAAGTTGCACAATTTGTGCAAAAAATTTGCAGACAAAATTGTAAAGGTTGCAAATAATTGGTTAGTGCATGCAAAGTTGCAATAATTATAATGATCTTGCAAAGTTTTGCACAGAATTGGTAAGTACATACAGAAACTTGTAACACTTTATAGAATGTAAGTATGCAGAAATGTCTTTGTAAGTAAATTTGTGCAAAACTTTGCAGAAAAATTGTAAAATTTGTGCAAAGGTTGCAAATGCACGCAAAGGTTACAATAATTGTAGTGATCTTTCAAAGTTTTGCAAGAAACTTATAAATGCCTATTACAATTTATGCAAAAAATTGCAAAAACATTGTAAAATTTAAGCAAAAGTTTGCAAAAGACTGATATAATGCATTTAAAAAACTTTCAAAATTCATGAAATAGTGCAGTCAGGTATTTGCAAAATCTTTACATAAAAGTGCACAAAATGTTTTACAAAATTATTATTAATTTTTTAAAAAATTTTTCTAGGAACAATTCCGATGCCACGTTGTTTATTTCCAACTTGGCTAACTCATGGTCACCACTGGCATTCGTTGGACATACGCCGTGGCTTCACCTTTGGCCATAGGAATAACACGTTCCGATTGGTCGACCAAGCGGGTGCAGTTTCTGACACCCGCGCTATGTGCATGGAGGAAATGACGTCGTTCGATAACAAAAGGACGTCTGCCGTGTTTGCTGTGCACGTCACAGTTGGCTGGTAAGGGTGCGATTACACAGTTCTTTACAGTGTTTGACCAATTTTAGGGTGATAAAACTTGAAAAGAGTGACCAAATTGACAGATTCTTAGATGAGGTCACGTCATTCACACAACACGACACTTTTTTTCTACCACAACATTTATTTTCAAGCTGAACTCTTCTTAATATTTACATTACTACTTAAGAAGTTAGGAAATTTAATTTCTTGATTTTTATTACATTTCTTAAAGTTTTTTTTGGCAACGTTTTGAAATACGAGACAAAGTGTTCGTGCAGTAATTACTAAATGTGTTGGGATTTTGTGATGTTTACAAGACATTCGTTTAAAACCATACAAAAACAATACTTTATCGCATTTGTTTACACTATTTGAAATTTAATAATTGAACATTTTTCAATTGAATTAATTAGAAAAGTTTTTCAGGCATCAAAATTCAATTTTCTTGTTTGTTTTGTTTTGGTATGTAATCTTCAAAGTTTGTTACTTGTAATTTATTCATATATAATTATCGAAAATTAGTTTGGAAAAAAAAATTAATGAGTTTTTAAAGAGAATGAACAAAGCTTAATTTAGGGCGAAACTTTAAAAAAAAATTTTTTTATTAATATATGAAACTTTGAAATTAACAGGGGGTGGTGCTCAAAACTTGTAAATAAAATTCAGCAAAAGAAAATTTAAAAGTTACATTATAATTAACGAGAGGTTTTTAAAAATTCGATGCATTTTTATTGCAATTAATTAATTAAAATTTGCCAGGTTTTTAAAGGTGATTTCTTTAAATTGAAAACTTTCAAGTGTCACTTGACTGATTTAATTAGCTTTGCTATAAAGTAACATTGTTTCCTAATTGATTTTGTGACTATACATTTATAATTACACTTTACATTTTGTGGCAATTTGCAAAACTGGTAGCTTATATAATTTATTTAGTGGCATAACTGGCCATTAAGTCTTCTGAAAATAGTGTACTCTGTCGGTGAATTTCTAATTCAGTTGAAATTAGGTCAATAAGTCTTTAAAAATGAACTGGAAGTATATTGTAAGGTATTTTGCCAGGGTACTCGGCAGATTCAACCGAACTTTCGCCGTCGTCCATAAACATAAAGAAAAGATATGGATAAAGTGTCCTATAGAATTTTATTGAAGTCGTGCGAGATTTATTTGGGTCATAATCCAATATGAAATTTGTGCAAAGGCGTAAAATGTTTGTACTATGGTTGATACTCGCAAATAATTGTGTTATTTCACGTCATCGATATGCTTTAAGGTTCGATAATAGGAAGTTTAACCCACATAGTGAGAGCACTATTTACACATTGGATAATTCAATCACGTGTCCAAGTGAACACCAGCTGTATACTATTTACATTAGGCTAAAATCGATGAACCGGCCGATCATCGATATTCTTTGAGGCAAAGTCTGGGAGTAAACGCAGACGCCAAAGATCCCCTTTGATTGCTAAATCATGGTTTTTTACATAATAAAGCTTAATTTGAAATGGAAATTTTTTGGTGAATTTTAAAGGCCATTTATATGTAACCCTTAATAATCCTTTTCATTACAGTTCAAGTGGTTACGCGTGTTTTTCTTTCACGAGACGTTGGGCTCACGTCGTGGAAGTTCAGTCAGGTAAGGAAAAAGTTTGACAAAGTGTTGCCATTTGTCTGGCTTTGCATTTTGACTGTTGGTGTATTATTCAGGAGTCGTGACGAGAGGGTTAAAAGAAGCGTGTGAACCGCACAATTTCGACCGTTTCACCGCAGATTATACCACACTAGTGAGTAAGTACACAATTCCTATGTCCGGTTGGTTTAGCCGTCTGTCATTTCACCCATGTTGATGTTGAAGGTTGATCTGTTTGGGCTTTGAGTGTGAGCTCGTTGTCCACTTGGTTGATGCCCTTCAATATTCAGTCCTTGCACTTGATGTTGAGCTTGTTTGTCTTACCCCATGGTCATTTTGTTTTATTGCCCTTGACATATCAGACTGAGGATCAAACAAGTGGACTCAGTCGAATGCGTGAAGAGAATTCCGATAGACCGTACTTTGTTAGTATTTTTAACCTGGGTTGGGTTGACTCGGCTTTCTTGGTAATAAAATGAAGGGTTTTAAGATGTAATAACAAGCTAGGAAGTAATTGGACTAAAAATATTATTATTAATTAAAATGAAAGTTACATTTTATTGTAAATGTATTTTAATTCTGAATTTGTCTTAAAAGTCTTCAACTTATTACAGTTAATATTTCATTTGGGTGACCTGAGTTCTGCAATAGTTGGAAAAATATAGTTTCGATATGTATAGCATCAATATTTAAGGTTATAAGAGTTGGTTTTCATCTTATTTGTGCCGTCAGGAGGCAGGTGTCTTAGCCCAATAAAATTTTAAGTTTTTAATATTCTTAAAACACAGCCCACTACCCAGAGGGCGTTGTGTAGCGGAAATAAGATGAGTAACTCCATTTTTGGTACAAATTTCTACTTATGGATTAAGGAATGTACCGTAAGGTGGAGCCTTCCTGAAATTGAGGCAGTACTAATTAAACGAAAATTATAAAAAACATAATTATAAAATTATAAATTATAAAAATTTCACAAAAATTTTGTAAAATATATGACAATTTTCAAAAATTACAAAAACATTTTACAAAATTTTGCATAATATATAAAATTTTTGAAAAAAATTACTAAATTTTTGCAGATTTTCTTTCCTGGGTATGTGCAACTCGCTGTTACATCAAGGATGACTAAGTAGTTTACTTAGTCATCCTTGGTTATATAAACCACTTATACCCACTTTAGAACCTAAAAGGTACACATTTAACTGCATTTTGGCTACTAAATGTTAATTGGCCAAACATGCTACATTCTGATGATATGACTTGTACGTACTCTTTACCAATTTTCATATTTATTAGGGTGATATCAATATGCAGTGACATGACACAAAGTGCAGTCAAGTTGTCAGATACTAGTGTCACTTTAGATTGGCGTTTATTATAAAATTTTAATTTTTCAGCCTCAGTGCCCGATCGCAAAAGGTGTCCCTACGTGGGTCAGTACCTGATCCCAGGTGCACTATTCAAGAAGCGGCTGTCGAGACGAGACTTATGTGACTCCTACTCGACCGTTAAGGTGGGATGTGACAGCACAGATACCATCGAATTTCGTTACGAATGTACCACTCAGCATCACGTGCAAGGTAAGTGCGTTGAGCCATTTTTATCTTTTATTGTCCTGTCGTATCAATACTAGTATTACTTGCAGCTTTCCATTGCCATGGCAACTGGGATGAGAATGGAACAAGTTATTTGATCACTTCACTCAAGGGAACAAAATCAAAATTTTGCTTTGTAGGTTTTCTTTCGCCCTCTTCTCTTTTGTGCTTGGAATTTTTAATTACCACTCGATAATTCCTTTTCTTTTTCTTGTAGATTTATACCCAAACGGACAATTTAGTGAAATTTTCAACTGTTAGGGAATCGTGTCCCAGAAATATTCAACCAGGTGTAGGAGGATATTTAGCCTTTAATTTCACTGCAACTGAAGGTAAGTCATTTTTTATGGTTGATGTGAAATTAACTAAGTGAATTGCCTCAATTGTGTTTGCTTCAAGTGAAATCTAACTAACTAATCACACATGGCGTATAAACGTAATTGAACTGCACTTTTCAAAATTAATACCAATGAATAAGCAATTACCGTTGAATTTCAACTAATGCAGTGTTTTAATATGAACCTTTTATTGCTCGTATGTTGGGGATTAGTGATAGAAATAGTGTTGGCCAATTGGGTTTATTCCCTATTGAGTAAAACTGGCAGGGGGATTTTTATGCCCTTTTTATTGCTGGTTTGATTGCTATAAAAAGGTTTGTTCAAAAATCAAAATTTTCAATCAAAGTTGAGAAACAAAATTGTGGATCAATAGTGACATTATTAGATTCTTAGCACTGAAAAGAATTTTACACTACTTTTTGGGTTGTGAAGAATCAAAAATCTTACTTGTAGAGAGATGTGGTAAAGAAAAGTTTTAAGTGAACGGTTGTGACAAAAATAGTCTGCCCTTTGCTACCATTTAAAGTAAAAATGCACTTTGGGTGAATAAAGAAAGCAATAATTAACATTGGATTGAAAATAGATTGGTTTAAAGGCCGGAAGTGCCTTTTTTTTTTACCAAGTCTGGAAATTTATGGTTGAAATTGTAAAAAGGAGACGACGACATAAAACTTTTCTTACAATAATTTTTATTTAAGGTTAAAAAAAAACATAAAATGTAATGTCCCTTACAAAGCTCCGTAGATTAACTTATCAAGGAAGTCTAGTGGGTTGTTTTTATTGCAATTTGAATTGCCCTATTCTTTGCACCTAAATGTTTTTACTAGCAAAGTTTCTAACTTTTTTTTGATAAAAAATTTGGGGTATTTGTAGAATCATCAAATATAATGTTCCTTATGAAGCTCCGTAGATTAACTTATTTTTTTCAATCCTATGTTAATTATTGCTTTCTTTATTCACCCAAAGTGCATTTTTACTTTAAATGGTAGCAAAGGGCAGACTATTGCAATCTGAATTGACCAAGTCACAATTTATCAATAAATCATACAATCAGGTACATGGAATTATTATTGTTTTTTTTTTATTTGCACGTCAAACTAGACCAGTGTCACCAAAACGATGGCGACATGAACTCATCCGCTTCGTCTTCTACATCTCTCCCTTGTCTGTGTGTGTGCCTCATACTTCTTGGATCCACCGCCGTTTTATCCACACTGAATATCTTCCAAAGATGACCTTTGACTTCGATCCAGTAGTTCAATCATTGATGTGGCCTCAAAAAATTCTAATGTATTCAAGCATTGAAAAAAAAAAATGTTAAAAAAAGCGACCCCCAGTGGAGAAAAACGAAAATTCCGTGGACACCAGCTACAAAAACTATACTGGTGGATGAAACAACCGGAAAGTTTTCGCAGCATACCAAAGATTAAATTTTATATTTGGACCAGTTGATTTACAAAACCGGAAGTGATCAATTAACTGGAGTTGGTTCTCCAATTTAAAACGGTTTTAACAAACTTTTGCCCCAACTGGTTTTGCTGATAAAAATACTCTTCTCTTATCTTGAGGGAATTAGTTTGTTTGCTACTACTTGGTGACGACAAAATACGTATTACGTCATTAAATTGCATGCCCAAAAAAAAAAAAAAACTTGTTTGTAATATAGATTTAAAAAACAATGGATTGATTGATTGCTCAGAATTTTTAATTATTCTTCCTATTGCTATCGATTACGTCTTGTAGAGTAATTTGTAATTTTAAAATGATAAATTAGTAGTTTTGTTTCGTTTCCGAACATTTTACTTTTAAGTTGTATTATTGTAAATAAATCTAATATATTATAAGTTAGGTTTTATTTTAATAGTTTGTGCAAGATGATTTATACTGCAGTTTAAAAATTCATTTAGCAAGTTTTAAGATCTATAATTTAAGCTCTATAAGTCAAATTGCATGAACTTCATAATATAATTTTTTATATGGGTAGAACTGGCCTCCGTACTTATGCTGCATGACGTCATTTATCCTCACGAAAAACAATGGCCGCCCGTGAGATGTTTTAGTTCCAAAAGACGATGACAAAATGAAGCTATCGGCGTGAAATTGTGTGCGAGCAAAGACATTGGTGAATGGAAACAAGACTTTACACGAAAATTCGAGTTCATCGTACTTTTTTAAACGTTTAATTTTGACGGCGGCGTTTAATTTTGACGGCCTCGCGGGATACAATTTGAGGCAATTTGACAGAAACGAGCGGCGGAATTATTCCTAAAGGTAAGCGACAAACTTACTTATTTTATTTAAAAACAAATAATATTAATTATAAACGTTTATATTTGTGACAAATTTGAAGGATTGTCTTGATAACCTCGTCCCAAATACCGGTTAGCAATTAGTGCACGTGTGTTCCGATTGACCAAAAACTCATCGGTCAAGCAAGGAGTCCTTGGGTCAAGTAGAGTTATGGGCCGCCTTATTTCATCACCGAACTTTTTGTACTTATTTAGGTAATTTGATAGGTGTTACATGTTGTAGCAGAAACTCAAACTAGACAATTCCTGTCTTCACTCTTCAGTATCATAAAACGCCCGTTCCACCCTTTTCCAACATTAAATCCGGCCAATAATTACACGACTTAAAACCACCAATACCATAATTCCATCTCCAAAATGGCGTACATTAACCATTATTTAAACAGCAGGCAAAAAAAAATTAATTCCACCTTTCTTCCCCGCCTTTTTAAATAGTCTAGTTATTAGATGAAGAACATCAGTCAACCACAATCTACCCTCACCCACGTCTCAACTCCCTCTCTTGTCAGTAAAAAAAGAAATCCAAGTTGAATGGTCTGGCTGATGTTGCTGGCAACTGCAAGTCATCGTAATAGAAGTGTATTAAAACGTAGTGACCACCGAGTGAAAAGTAAATGAGAATTTCATCACACGAACAAATCTCTTATGAAAATTTCTTCATAATTAACTTTAATTAACTAAGAGGAGATTAAGAAATTGTAAACTTCACCCGAAAATTTAGTAGTTAGAGGTCACTTGCAGGAGTCGTCAGGTTAAAAGTAAAGGTTTAATTAATATTGCTTAACACGTTTTAATGGTGTTTATATATAAAATAGTGTTATAATAATTTACAATCTCCCGAGAAGTTGTAAATTATTCATCAGAAGTGGGTGTAGTTTAATATTTTAAAAGTAGCATTATAAAAATCCCAGGGCCTGCGAGAAAAAAATGTTGAATAAAGACAGAATAAGAAAACAGGAAAATTAATAATTCAAACTTAAATGTCAAAGTTTCTTTAATTTGTTGCAAGTGCAGCTTCTTTCTCTTTTGATACTCGACTGAGTGCACCAAATCTCCATGGATTTTACGAGTAATTTTTTTCTTCTCTCCCTCTCTTTTTCTCGTGGTGATAAATTGCTCTGATCACGATACCTTTTTCCACAAGTCAATGTTGTAAAGAATATTTGCTCACTTTTACCTCGCTTTTCTCTCCAAAATCTTTCCCAATCGGTTAATAATTAACGCACAAAAAATGAACATTAATTGACAGGTCTAAAGAAACTTTATTATTCATTGTCATTTTATATTTTCATATATTTGGAGAGGGACCCGTCACAATTTTTGGGACAGCGATCAAAAAATGATTCTTATTAGATTACCAATCTATCGATAAAACAATTTGTAAAAAGACAGGTCAACCTACTTGACCAATCGGAACACATACGCTGTCTATTGTTTATTTGGATCGAGGTTATTTAATTTATCACAAATACAAAGGTATACAGTTGCTTAAAAGGTTTTACAGTGTCTAGAGTTGATTGGTTAAGAAAGTGGAGAGGGGGCAATGTCTAGTTCCGGTTTGGTTGAGACATGTACGTCACAAGCGGGGCATGGTGGCCAGAGTCATCCTTAATCTGCTATTTTAGGATCAAGAAAGTCTCGTTGTTGGCTGGATTTGTTGTTGTTGTAGATAAGCGAAAAGGTCAAATCCAATAAGTTTTCAACTGTAAACAGAATGGGTTGTATTGGTCTTAAGGTGAAGTCTTGAGGCAGAGATGGTTTACACTGGCACGAATAAAAGTCGTTTTTGAGATGAACGTTGTAACTGCCAAGACCGAGTCCCACTTTGTAGAGAACTTCTACGATGGACAACCTATCACAGTAATATGATCTAGGGTTCCAGGTTCGAATCTCCCCTATGCACAATCCATCTCATGGTACAGCAAATAAAGGTTGGTCATTGACTGCAGACCGTACCAGCAAATATAAAGTTTATATTCATTTCTGGTAGATTGTAGAGTAAATGCAGGAAAGTGCAACAAAATTGGTTGTATAGTCGATGGTAGAATGTTCTATATTGAAAATTCTATAAAGTGTATTGTCAGATCATACAGCCAGTACAGAACATTTCAGCAAAATGACATATGTACTGTCATTCTTTATGCTGTATTTGCTGTACGATTTATAAACAGTTGTCCAGTTACACTTTAGTTCATCACTATTACTGCCACCACAATTGAGTTAAATATCTGCAGAAAAATGGGTTTTGATAATGTCTGAATTTCATGTCGGTTTTTATTCCAAAACACACTGACATGCGAGACTATTCAGGGAAATTGATAAAATAAGAGAAACTCGATTCACTATGGCCCACTCGTCATTTTCATTTTCCGAAATGAAATTTGATGGATGAGAAGGCTCAAAAGTCACTTCGAACGGATGAGGGGGCTCACTCTAGGACGAAAAGGCTCAACGCCACGGAGGCTCATAGGTCACGAGGAGGTTCATTTCCTGTAAAATGCCGGGATTTGCCAATAGGTCTCCCTAAAAACACTCCTTTACTTCCTGTAGCTAATTTGTATCAAGTTAAACGTGTGAATGAACATAATTTAAATTATGGGCTATTAAGTGAGAATAATTTTGGAATAACTTTGACTCGTTCGCGTGTTTTTCTCACTAGGGTGTAGGGCCACAAAGCTTCAATGCAGATACTAGCATTTTTGTCAATAAAATGGCCCAGTGTTGACTGCTATAAACTTCAACACAGCACAACACAACCTTCATAAAGACAGCACCTACAAGAGATTTTTGCCTACACTTGGCTAATACTGTTTTGGTTGTGCAATAACATAGGGGAATAAAACAATTTTACTTCTCTCATCTGTATTTTTTAACTTTCTATCATACAATATGCAAGAATGATACGCGCTATCGCTGTCGTTATTTTCTCAATGCGTTGTCGCAAAGACTAGCAACAACGTTAACGTATATAACTTAGATATCATAACTACCTTGGATTTGTTTGACTTTGTGGTTTGACTCGTTCGCGTGTTTTTCTCACTAGGGTGTAGGGCCACAAAGCTTCAATGCAGATACTAGCATTTTTGTCAATAAAATGGCCCAGTGTTGACTGCTATAAACTTCAACACAGCACAACACAACCTTCATAAAGACAGCACCTACAAGAGATTTTTGCCTACACTTGGCTAATACTGTTTTGGTTGTGCAATAACATAGGGGAATAAAACAATTTTACTTCTCTATCTGTATTTTTTAACTTTCTGTCATACAATACAAAAAGTTTACGGCTCTGAAAATGACAAATGAACACTGATTACCTGGAAAAAAAAATTTTTTTTCGACAAGAGAATCCAATTTGAATACAAATCAGGTAAGATAAAACTCAGAAATAGCTTGATTTCCAATTTTTGCCTTTATCTCCCCTTTTTTTTATGTTTAATTTGAATTTTCCAATTTGTCAGGTATAAAATTTCCTTCTTCTCAATTTGACGCCAAACTATTAAAAGTGAGAGTTGAAGGAGAAGAAGTCAAAGCCAGAGACAATATTTCATCCGGCCATCTTATCTCCACCCAAACAACAAATTACTGTTGATAATTGTATTCCTTTTAAAATTTATAAGTTTAGGATATTGTGTCCTACACGTAATGGCTATGAAAAGCAATAAAGATTAATGTCACTGATAAAAACTGATTCAAAAACACATTTACGTGCCACTTAATTTACGACTGCCATTCAAAATGGCCGCCAGCCATGACGACACAAAAAGTACTTGTTGTTAAAATCAATCTTTTGAAATGTCTTTTCTCTTAACGACCTATTCGATTATGCCTATTTTCTATCGATTGCAAAGAAGCAAAACAAGGTAATTTGATTTCATTCATTCTGTTTGACGTCGACTCCAATTTCGGGTAAAAGATTCTTAAGATATGGAACGAACACTTAAATGAATTTCGCGTTATTTTCAAGTGAAGGGGAAAAATACTTCAAATTTTTCAACTCGTTATTAGATTTCTGAAATTAAACCTTGTTTTACTTAAAACTTGACTCGAACTTGATGGAAATTCACTTCTTTTCGAAATTAAACTTTGAATAATAACCCGCAATAACAAGTATCGAGTCGTAGTGTGTACGGTGGCCGAGAAGGCTCACGCGTCTTTGTCATTTTCAACCACAAAGTCAAACAAATCCAAGGTAGTTATGATATCTATATACGTTAACGTTGTTGCTAGTCTTTGCGACAACGCATTGATAAAATAACGACAGCCATAGCGCATATCATTCGTACAGCAGTTGCAACACTATGTTATTCTCTTATTAGTCCCATCATGGAGTTATATCAGTGGATATTACACGCAACGCATATGCCTTGAATTGGGATAGTCTCATTTTCAAGCATATAGTACATTAACCGATTCTAACGAAATTATATTAGTGTAATTGCAATAAATGCTTACAGTTTAATCTGTACATACCTGACCCAAGTAATTGCAGACCAAAAAGATAATTCTGCCTGGGGAATGGATTGTGCTGCAGTCACATGATAAATCCCTCGCAATGCTATGGATCACTGCTATGGTTGGTACACTCTTCAAAATCAAAAGGTGCAAGGTCTAAGACTGTTTAAAAAGTTCCAGGTGCTGTTTACAAGCGTTTGAAGACCAATAACAGCAATAATCTATTCACAAAGTTTCATAATAATAATAATATATGTAAATGCATTGAAAACACATGACCCATCTTAGCTTTATATACGGTCTTAGTCAATATCTGATAACACCTCTTAAGTTTAATTGTTGTTGTTACTTCAAGTGACCACTATTGACACTTTTCACAGCTACTAATGACCATAAGCTTCTTTAATCTTTTTCACATTTGAAATTTTGGTGCCAATCAAAACATACAAACCATCAATTGATCCAAAAACTCTCTTTAAGAAGAAAAAAAAAATCTCACAAATCCTTTACCACCTTCAAATCTTTCTTAACCCTCAACACACTGAAGAAAAAAAAACCAACACCCACTGTCTAGAAATTACCTGTTCTTCTTTAACTGTCATGTCTCCAGTCAGATCAATAAGAAAGATAAAAATAAATCCCAGTCACACAGACGCCAGGTCAGAGTTCACGGGCAGTGGTGAGTGCACTTGGCCCTTTTTTGTGATGAGTAATAAAAGCAATTCTTTCACCCGCTTCTGCTTCGACTCTTTTTTTTTTTAATGCATTCTCATTATAAGAGAGCTAAGGTGGATTGGAATTCCTCTCACATTACTCTTCACTATACCCAATGTCATGCAGTGAAGCTCACCAAGTAAGAAATATGGGGGTGGCAGTCACTTAGAGCCATACATGGGGTAATAACCATTAGGGATTTTCTCCCCACCTCCACTAAAACATTCCTCTCTCTTGCATATATATAAGTGTGGAGATGGAGGGGGTAAGCAAATATATATATTTTCTTCTTCACTTGAGTTTTCTATTGGTAATATTTGGCCTTTTATTTAATACAAAGAATTCTATAAATAAAAAACCATAAGAGAATTTAAGGAGGAGAAAAAAATCCAATAAGGCTTATTTCATCAAAATAAATTCATAAAAAATAAATTTACTGAGATCGATAAATTCAATATCGAGGTTTTTATTTTTTATACTGGTGAAAATTCAATATAGGAAATTTTTGGGGCATTAAAAAATACTTATGAAATGCAATTTTAAGTAATGCACTGGAAAAAGAGATAAAAAATATCTTCAAAACTGCATAAATGTGTATGCAAATGGTTTATATATACACTATTAAATCTATTATTCAATTAGTTTGGGTAGATTATTTTTTTACTGATTAAGTAGAAGGAGGGACCAAGGGAAGCAATGTCCTTACAGTTCCGGGATTATTTTTATTTCATAAAACTGTATGTAAGAAGTTCCATCAGAAAACTGCGCAGAGGGATACCGCGTTATGCATTGAAATGGACTAGATACTTATATATGTATAGAGAGAAAAGACCAATGCACTCCCTCCAAATGGGTCAACCAACATTAGTTAACTTTCTAGACGTAACACACTGCTCTGTTTTTAGTGCCATCTTTACATGCACAAAATATTTCCTTCTAACTGCTGAGTTGTTAAAACAACTTACCAGCAACATCGTCTATCTGTAATGGTAACTGAAAACTCAGTTAAGACTAAACCTACATTAAAAACGTACTAAGGGTGCATTCAAAAATTAAACTAAATTGTAGCTTAGATAAGTTTTACAGATTTTTACGTCATTATTGGTGAAGTGGTGCAGAAACCAGTCGACATGTGCGACGTCACGGGTTGTAAAAGTTAGCTTAGACGCAGTTTAGTATAGTATTTGAATTTAACTAGTGAAAATGCTGTTTGCTGGAACGATGTTTAATGGGATAGTACAGCCTGAGACGACAAAATGTTCCCCTTTTTCTATAGGGACAACTAGATCTCCTACATTTGTAGTATGTTTTATTGTCCTCTGGAAGAATGTTGTTGTTCCAGACAGTCCAAAGAAAAGAAAGGAAAAAAAAAGGAAGTTTAACGTGGCCAGCGGCCGCCATGGCCATGTACGAAAAAATATACTTAACACAGTGTTTATAAAGAACTTCGCATATAGGGTATTTATATAGTTTTAGCTTTTATTTGTACGTGTTTGATCGATGTCGGTACAACGATGGTTGAATGGTTGCAATACAGAGAAGTATTGTTCAGGAATTAGATGAATAATGACGTCAAACAACATGGCGTCATAACCCAACTTTCTCGCTTCAACATATCTAATGCTATTTCTGCTTACCGTGGAACCCAATTTTTCAAAAAGGGTGTAGTGCAATCGATTTATTCCAATGAGAGGAATGTATTCTCAAAATATATTTGAAATCTGGTTAGCCAAACATTTAAGAAGACGTCCAATTAGTTCTGACCGTCTTCAAGATGCATTATACATTTCTCTTCAACTGCCAACTTCTTTCAATCATCCATACAACACTCAGAATGTAAACATCTTAAATTCATACGCTCACAGAACACCGTACTAAATCCAACATCGCATCCCCCAACTCAAAATGTTTTTGCAAACATAAAATTTCACTTTACAACAAATTCCATTTAAAGTGTTTACAAAAAGCAAAAAGTAGGGAGAGCACAGCCGCCAACTCCCCCAGCACGAAAATTGACTGGAAAACATTTTGTGTAGAAAAACTTTCTCTCGCACTTCACACGACTAACCGCAGGTGAATAAAATTTTCATGTCAACTTATCCTCTCCTATATATAAGACACAAAGCTGAACACACTCGGCTACAATGTGTAGGGTGATGCGATTGATTTTGGCGCATATCGATTGTCTTGCTATGCTGGGGATTCCTGCTTAGGCCGACCACAAGGTCAGTGAGCTTAACTCTAGCTCATCTCATCGATTAACGTTAGCAATATGAGAGCTGACATGAAAGCAGCGCACATCTTAGAGCAAACATATATCGAAAGAAACACAAATAGGCAAACACACAAAGAGAAACAAGAGTATTGACAACATCAACTATTGCTAAACAATCAACAAACACACACTCATTAATTAGAAGAGTATGACCTAGATCCACTCAACCATTCAAAATACAAGAGAAGAGAAAAACTAAATAAATAACTTTATTGGCTTTACTCCACTAGTAACCTTGAAGAAAATCCTTTCTTGACCTCTTGAGATTTTCAATTTCTTATATTGACTAAGAAAAGGCGAACACAAACAAATCAGAGAGTGCACCACTATATCAAAATGCATTACCATCCATTTCCAAAAACTTTGTTTTCTCCGAGTGTAAAAATTTAATAAAAGGTATTAAACTGCAGAATATCAAGTAAAGGGCAGACATAAAAGGTCAGACAAACGTTCTAACTGCAGGTTCTGCCTTAAGATTCAACAAGATGACCCCTTGTGCATGTTATTAAACTGTGTGGCATTAAAAGCCGAAGTAAATCAAAAGGTACTTTGTATCTGTTGTACTGGCAGAACTAAAAGCTTTGTTACTTTTGTATCAGATTACCACAAATGTGCACAATATAATCCAGTGGTTTTCATTTAACAAGATTACTCTAGCCATGTACAAATTCCATACATGTTTCCCCTTCTTGCAAGTTTTCATACATCCCAAATACACAAACCACTCTAACTACATGACCCAAGTGCTCGCTAAAGCATTCGTCCAAGAATGTTTTCATTAATCAACAACCCAATGTGGAATTTGACGATTGGATGTGCAGACCCATTTCGTTATATGTTCCTGCTGGGTTTTTCAGACGTCTGTCACAGGAATTCCCACAATGGTTTCGTTTGAAATTGAAAAATGCTCGATTTATTTTGCAGGGGTGGTTAAAATTGTTATATTTATCCATTAGGTTTAGGTGATTGGCGAGCCACTTGTAAATAAATTTCTATCGAGTTGATCTGATTTATCCAGGCGCAGTAGCAGAGAGCAGTGATGCGCAATATTCCAATTCCCTTTGATTTAAAATTGATGAAACACGAAAGCTTACCGCTGGGATTTTTCAAGTCTACTTGGTCCTATGAATATCGACATCGATGTTGCCAATATATTTTGGATATTACATGCAAACCTTGAATTGAGTTAGTCTCATTTTCAAGCATATAGTACACATTATCCGATTCTAACTGAATTATAGATGTCATTCGTGGATGGCATTAAAACAGATTTTTGCTTCCTCTGTTCCTGGTTGTTCGTATGTTGTACAGTTTAGTGTTTTAGTTAAGTTTATCTTGCTGCTTGCGTGGCAGTTAACAAGTATCTTGTATGCTTATTAAGTGATTCACACATGTTCACACTAAAAAGTTGCAAAGATTACGCAAAAGAACGTTGCATTGTGGGAACTAATAGTAGTTGCGGTGCATTTTTTGTAGGTAGATTAAGTTGGGTGACATCGCTGCTTCTACCAGTTAGAAGGTATTGTTCTGCGTCTAAGTGCTGTATGGGTGATTGAAAGAAGTTGGCAGTTGAAGATAAATGTATAATGCATCCCAAAGACGGTCAAAACTAATTGGACGTCTTCTTAAACGTTTGGCTAATCAGATTTCAAATTTTTTTTGAGATTACATTCCTCTCATTGGAACAAATCGATTGCACTACACCCTTTTTGAAATTTGGTTTCATGGTAAGCAGAAATAGCATTAGACATGTTGAAGCGAGGGAGTTGGGTTATGACGCCATGTTGTTTGACGTCATTATTCATCTAATTCCTGAACAATACTTCTCTGTATTGCAACCATCGTTGTACCGACATCGATCAACGTATACAAATGAAAGCTAAAACTGATAAACCCTTTATGCCAAGTTCTTTATAAACAGTGTGTTAAGTATATAAGTCTTTCTGCATTATTCCTTATGCATCACATCATAACTTTTTCTCCAAGTGGCACTTAACAAGTATCTTATGCGCTTATTACGTGGTTCACATCTGTAATTTTGACTGGTTAAAGCAAGATTCGCACATGTTCACACTAAAAAGTTGCAAAGATGACGCAAAAGAACGTTGCATTGTGGTAACAAGTAGTTTTTGTAGATAGATTAAGTTAGGTGACATCTCTGCTTCTACCAGTCAGAAAATATTGATTTACGTCATTTTGGTGACCATCTAATGTGAACGCGAACTGTGACTTAAATTTATACGTGGAAATGCTAATGGGGCCGGATTGCTTGTTACGTCACACAATTTTTCAAACATGGCGTCAAGTTACCATTATTTTGGACTAACGCATAAAACCTTGAGGTATTTTCAAGTTGAGATTGCTTTTCCTTTAATACTTAATGCCCCGTGTGAACAGATTAGTTTCTTCAGTAAGCGTAAAACTTGTTTACTAGAAAAATGCCCCCAATACTTTTACGCTGCATTTATGCCAAGAATAAACCAGGCATTACTAATGTAACAGTTGCACTTTGTAACCAATTGAACTCCACTCTAAAGAAAAATCAGCGTAAACATGCCCCCGCTTGTTTTTCCTCGCCTCTAACAACTTTTTTAGGCATTCAAGTGTGTTTCTTCCCACATAAATTTTTAACTCACAAAAATCCTCACTTTAAATTGAAATTTCAACACATTTCAATAACTTTTTTAACACTTCATCATAAAACCCATTAAATATTACTCAATTAAAACACTTTTTTCCGTCTCCTTTCTCCCAAACAAATAAGTAAATAGACTTAATCTCATTCCAAAACAACTTGAGCATTTAGCATCCTGGGGGAGTAAAAGCAAAAGAAAATTAAAATATCTTTTGAATTGTGTAATTTGACAAATGGCTCTCCAGAGACGACCATCGAGTTGGCCAAGGGGCTTGTTTATGTGGATCCAGCGACATAATCTTTGATGATTTGCAAACGACTCTTGAAAATGGAAAACAAATTTGAGATTTAGAAAAATTCTTTTTTTATTTTTCGTTTGCTCTCGCGTACTCGTTGTCGAGAAATGGACCAGTTTGTGGTTTGGGAGGGTGAAATAGGTTTACAGTTGCTTAGGAAACCCCCTCGGTTTATGAAAAATGATTCTCTCCAGTTGTTTATCCTCTTGTTTCTCTCGAGGTCTCGTATGTAAAGGAGAAAGGAAAACATTTTAAAAAAAGGATGAAATATTGATTTGTTATTTTCAAAGCGTAGACCGTTACTAAGGTGAATGTGTGAAAAGATTTGAAGGCTGGATAAAATCCACAGTTAGTTTTGCTAAATGTGTTTTTCATTTTTATTTTTCATTTGTCGCACGGTTTAATTTTTGTTTTTCCTTCTCGTGTTTTATGTCACCACTGGGAATGTTCATATTTGAATAAAAATTATTAACATTTCTTTTATTTTTTCTTCTTGGAGCTACTAAAGAGGACAGTTCTGCAAGAGGGATTGACATTTTGTTAATTGAAATGAAATTTTAGATGGTGAGATTGGCTAATAGGGTTTGACCGGTCGTTGTGCTATTGAAATAAAATTTCCAATGGGGTTGGTGCCCAAGTTAGGGATGACTCTGACCACCATGTATCGCGTGTGAAGTGTAGGACATAAACGGTTTGATTATTAAATACTAGTTTTGGCGGTTATGACCGGTCTCAATTTCCATTTTACTATCGTTGAAGTAAAAGTTGGAACCAGTCATAACCGCATAGAGTATACAATAACCGACCGGTTATGTCCTATGCATAGCAGTCAGAGTCGTCCCTAAATAGGGTACCAACTTTATTAGTACTTAACGAAAGTTTCAAACAACAAAAGAGGTATAGATTTTCTGAGTCATTTTTTAGATATTTCTGTGGATATACAAAAATGGAGAAAGCGGAAGCGTCCTTGCTGTTTTTTTTAAACATTGGGCAAATGATGGATATCAACTGCTACAGATAAAACTGATGACTATTTACCAATCAGATCAAGAACACTATATACTTTACCAGGACATGGCATTAGTTGCGGGCACACTGTTTTATGGGTAATGAATGCTTTTCTTAGTGCAAGTGACACCTTGTTGAATAGAAACATTTAGCAATGTCAATATGGATGGCAGCCATCCCACAATGCACATCGATTTAGGAACACTCTGCCAGCTAATGTTAACTGGATAGTAATAATACGTCTTGGTTGGGTATACAGTGCCATTGTATGTGATTGCATTATTGAACCTGACACATAAAATTGCATAAATCAAGCCTAACCTATAAAAGATACCATTTGCATTGTTTCCAGTGTCAGTTTGATCATTTAAATTGACGTAACTACTATGTGGAATTTAGTTAGGGACTACAAGATACCTAAAACTCAGTCATTTTGAGACGTTACATTATACACCACCTATGATATCCAATGTGGTGAAGTGTTGTTAATTATTAAAACCTCACCAGAGTAGGCGCAAAGAGGACATTTTGTGTATGCGGAACTGCACTCGTATCAGGTTTGGGAGTTGATCAGTCAGCACCAGGGGGCGAAACCCATAGGGGAGGTGGCAAGATAACTTAGCGGCAACAGCAAACCCAGCAAGCTGGAACGCTGCTGTGAAGGGTGTTATCTTCACTTTTAAGCGATTTATTCAACTCAAGTTTTAAAGTCCCCGGGATCTGGTCTAGCATCTAGAAAAGGCAAGAGGCTTTAAAGGTCCTTTGGTGAAGAGACTTTTCTTTTGAGTGCAAGACTAATGTGAAGGAACTATAATTAATTAGCGCCTCACTTTAGTGGATTTAAGAAACTGATCATATCTAAACAAGATTTTTTTCAATTTTTACAGAACCACACGAAGACGAGTGATGCGTTAGATCTTGAACCAACACGTCTTTGCCACCAAATCTGCACTATGTATGAGACCACGCGCACCAATATACACGTTGCTACCTCCATTGGGAATAAGTAGAAGCGTCGTACAAGGTAAGATGCTTGTTTTTTATTACAACACTTTCAACTCTTAGTGTCTTTGGTAATGATAGTCGTTGCATTTTGCTGGTTTATTGATAAAAGGCAATTGTTTTTGTAAATGTTTGTGCTTAAAGAGTTGCAGGAGTAGTCGCGTTGTATAATTTTACAACACACGTTTGTTTACTAGTGGTAAGTACGTGCTAAAAAGTGTCGCTACTCTCGCATTGTCTTCTCATTCAGCTTTATGATAGCTGGGAAATATCAGTCAGGGATGAGTTTTTAGTGTGGAATTAGAGTTTGTGCACAAGAGTTTAATGTTTTAAAGTTAAGTGGTGTTTTCTTCGTTGGAGGGAAATAACATCTCGGGTTTCAAGTGTAAGTGACAATAAAGTTTTTTAGTGTCACTTTGTAAGTTTTGCATTATTTTTTCCCCATAATTTTTCTTCTTATTGGATTTTAAGTTGTGAATAAGCTGTTTTTATGGGTATGTCACAGTTGGATAGGTAAAATGAAATGAAATTTATGTTGAAATGGTTTAGTATTTAAAAATTTCTTGAGGATTATTATATATTTTGTTCATACACAAGATCTTTCTCTTTAAGTCTGGTACAGTTAAATTTTCATTATGATTGGTCTCTGAGAAAATTGACTTTAAAAACTTCTCTTACAAGAGTCTTTCCTCGTTCTTCTAGTGCATAATTAACCGAGCCACATTTAGTTTAAAGAAAAAAAAAAGTGGGCAAGGAGGTTTTTAAGAAAGGAAGAGGGAAAAAAAAGATTAAAAATGACTCCGGTTAGAGCAAACGAGTCCCCTGGTGTCGAATGAAGGAAGCTTTACAATAAAATGACTCTATCGTCCTCTCTTTTGTTCCATTGGTCTGAGGAGTTATTCGCACAAATCGCGTTCCTTTCTTTCTCACTCCACCCGCTGCTCTCATTTGCCTCGAGTTGCACGCACCAAAGAGCACAAAATGGCGAAAAGTAATGGGCCAGTTTCCTGCGTGCGAAATTTAAGGATGTGAATCTTGTTGTGCATGTGTCCCTCGAGGATGTAGCAGTTTTGTGCTTGGCTTTGCTATCTTGCAAACGCCCCGTGCTTGCATTTTGTGCTGGCACCTGGCAAAAGGCTCTTTTAATTTCTTTGTGATTGGAGTCTGGTCCGCAGCTTATCTCTTGTTTCTCTTCCTTTTACTTATCTTGGTGAAGAGGGGGTTTTAGGTTTGGCTTTTATGAGTTAGTTTGTACCGGGAGAATGGACTCTTGTAATGGACATTGGGGATTCGGCTTCTTACGGTTTTCTGGAATAATAATTTGTGGTTGGGGAGGTTAAGTCTTTGTGTTTGCTTAATGCAAGCCACAAATTTAACACTTTGAACGTAGTGGTATTGGGGGTTTCAATGGTAATGTCCAAAACAAAGGCAGTTAATTGTAATGAATCTTCTTTAGAAATAATTATTATTGGTCAATGTTGACTTAAGGTTAATGTTTTGATTTTGAGAATTAGAATCATTTGTTAACCTGAGTAAATGACCCAATTTGTGTTTCAACTAAGTCAAATGATAATAGGGTTATTAGGTCAAGTAATTTTTAACTTGATTCTGCAATTCATCTTTATTTACTTAACTGGATTTATGAACTGCTGGTGTTCATAAAGTCATTCACACCAGACTTAAATTGATATCAACTGAATACTGAATGGCGAATATGCAAGTACTTACGTTTACATACGTCACATAGACTCAAATAGTTTTCACAAATAGTGTTCACATTGAAGTAATGGAAAAATGATGGATCTGAAAAGTAGCAGTAGATTAACAATGGGAGCTTTCTCTTTAAAGGCTTGTTCTCATTTGTGTTCACACTTGACGTAACGTAACTGAGTGGTATGACGCAATTGTCCCTTCGGAATAAAACTGTTGTGTGTGAGCGGCGATTACGTCACACAACTGAGTTATATCGAGTCAATTGCTCCGTATTAATTAATTTACACGGTCCTAAAGTCGGCAACTCTTTTCATAGTGACAAAGTAGTCTTTTACGACTTCCGTCATTTCTTTGTTACACCTCCATAAAAAGTGAAGGCGATATATAAAATTAATTTCCTTTTAATCAATATACGACTGCACAAATTACCCAATTTTGTGCTGCGTTTACTCGAGCTGCTAATTGGTCATCAGCACGAATAGTCGATTTGTATTGAAAATTGATCCTCGTAATCAGTGAATATAATTAGGGAGACACTTTGCAATGCTTTGACCGTTGTATTTGTGGTTCGTGTTGATAACCGGCCTCATTTATTACAAGGTATTAGATTGAATGCAAGATTGCTTATTATCAGACTAACCAAACGCTGCTCTGCCCATGTTGGGTACTCACTCTGTGCTGATTAACTTGACGTCGCCAATTATGTAACGACCTTGTGTCGAGAGAGCCTCATTAGTCAAGTTGTAAAAATCTCGTGTTAAGTTCGTTTTAGAATAATCAATCGAAAAAATACGTTTGGAAAACCTGAAGGAAGAAGCCCGTCTGTTTCCTTTTCCACTTTGATAAACGCAAAGGTTAATAGGCCACATGCAGTGGTAGCATTGTGTAAGGGTAAAGATGGCGGCCGGTGCGGGTTATTGAGGTTGACAGAATTTTCCTTCCAGCTTATGAGGCAGCAAATTAAACGTGTGATCCTGCATGAAATGTGCTCATAACACTTAGTTGGTTGTGCACCGGAGCCGATTAAATGGAGTTGCACATTGTATTTTGTAAAACGTTATTTCAAGACATGTTTATTATGCACGTGTGGCGTATTCATCTGTTTAATGAAATTTGTAATGCGCAATGCTTAGTAATTTGCCTACAACTTAACAGATATTTATTCTATTGGCGAATTTGGAATTGAGAAGTCAAATGTGAATACAGTTCGTTTCTTAGGTTTCTTCATTGACACAGCTTAATGAGTTTTGTATATGACATTACATTACTTTGTTTGATCACATGAAATATTCATTGCAAACAGAACAAATTCTAGCTGATACTTGGGTTCATACGCTACTAGAAAACTGATTACTTGACCAACAAACATACTGCCAAAAACTTGACCTAATAAACTAGAGCTTCCACTTGACTTCTCCACTGAGACCAGTGAAGAACAACCACACGATAGTAGATAGTTTGGAGATGTTTTAATTGCTCTTTAAAGTGAATTGGCCACTGGGCAGAAACCGCAGAAACTTGTGGTGTAGAAATTCAGGTTTAACACTTGTACTCCTTACAGAAAAGTTAACTATTCTGTACGTGGCTAAGGGTAGCATTAAATAGACTATAACTTGCTATCATTTCAATTTTTGGACAAGTTTATTATCAAACTTAATAGATTTCAATGCATTATTGTACTCAAAGCTCAGTAGCGCCTCTGCATCTAGTGGCAGCATTTTGTACTAAAACTCAAATCTACATTTGTACTCCTTACAGAAAAGTTAATTATTCTGTACATGGCTAAGAGTAGCGTTAGAAAGTGATACAATTTCAATTTTTGGACAAGTTTATTACCAAACTTAATAGATTTCAATGCATTATTGTACTCAAAGCTCAGTAGCGCCTTTGCATCTAGTGGCAGCATTTTGTACTAAAACTCAAATCTACACTTGTATTCCTTACAGAAAAATTAATTATTCTGTACGTGGCAAAGGGTAGTGTTAAAAAAACCATAACTTGATATAATTTTAATTTTTGGACAAGTTTATTACCAAACTTAATAGATTTCAATGCATTATTGTACCCAAAGCTCGGTAGCGCCTCTGCATCTAGTGGCAGCATTTTGTACTAAAACTCAAATCTACACTTGGAATTCCTTACAGAAGAATTAATTATTCTGTACGTGGCAAAGGGTAGTGTTAAAAAGACTATAACTTGATACAATTTCAATTTTTGGACAAGTTTATTACCAAACCTAACAGACTTCAATGCATTATTGTACCCAATGCTCAGTAGCGCCTCTGCATCCAGTGGCAGCATTTTGTACTAAAACTCAAATCTACACTTGTACTCCTTACAGAAAAATTAATTATTCTGTACGTGGCAAAGGGTAGTGTTAAAAAAACTATAACTTGATACAAATTCAATTTTTGGACAAGTTTATTACCAAACATAATAGATTTCAATGCATTATTGTACCCAATGCTCAGTAGCTCCTCTGCATCCAGTGGCAGCATTTTGTACTAAAACTCAAATCTAATGCTGTCAACATCAACAATTTTTATCACAAATATTAGCTATCCAGAATGACTTGCCCATACTACATACTTGGAAGTACGCATGAATTTTTAGTGGCCCGTATTAGAACGTGGATTGGAAATTGGTTTTGGTATTAAAATTTTTTTCTTCGTATGTTTGTATGTGCAGCTTTGCAATAAGCAGATAAGCGTGCGTTTTGTGTGTGGGAATCAGGTTTTGAGTGTTGAATGTTTTATACACAGTGTTCATAAGAAATGCATTTCTCGTGTCTGCTTCGTGAAAAATTCAAAGGTGTGCGAACAAACCACACGCTTTGTACGGAAGCGAAAACGTTATTGGATTTTTTTTTATTATTATATTTATTTATATATATCATTTGGTTTATACAATAAAATAATATTTCAGTGTCAATTGTTTTTAAATGTTTTGTAATAAGTTTTTCAATTTAGAGAAGAAAAAAAAACCAGAGATTTGAAAGAAATTTTTTTTTTTATTTGGTGAGACAGGAGTTGATGGTTACATCCACTTTTAGGACATTCATGAAAGGAGTTTATATAACAACAGATGTATAACACGTGTCTGTTACATGTGGGGTCTTCTTTTCTCACACACTTGACTTTGGGTGGAAATGAGTGAAGGGGAAAAGAAGAAAAAAAAAAGTGTGAATTACAACTGACCCCTGGTGTTGTTTTCAATTTGTGGTTGGGGAAAGTGTAAAAGTTGGCACGTGATTTTCGATGGAATGCGAGGAATTCTGTAGCTTTAAAAGCAGTTTTAAAAATAGGATGATGAAATTTTTGTGTAGCAAAGAGGGGGAAAAGTGATTTGTTATTTTATGAAAATGAACTTCCCCGAGCTTCTATTTCAAAGACAATGAAAGTGAATGGGCACTTTGCATGTTTTCGTGTGGGTTGGGGAAGTTTGTTGATGAGAAGTCATTGCTTTGGTGTATTTTGATATTTTTAGGGAAAATGTTTTGTAAGCATTTTTAGAGGAGTCTATTGGAATTGATTTAGTTTTAATGAGGAATGTTGGATAGGTGTTAAGTTATATTTAAATTATTGATGAATTAATGGGTTGGCAATTAAACACAGATTTGAAATTTGAATACATATAGAGATTTCATTAAAAGTTGATTATAGGCTTCACTCATTTGGTGTTTCACAGTGAAAAAATAAAAGTGCAAACTAAACTTAACTTCCAGTTAGGATAATTTTACAACTTGTGATGTCAGAACACCCAAGTAAAAATATGCAGATATTCTGTTAATAGATTTGCAAGTTTGGCTGTTTTATTTTTCATAAATTTTGTAAAATTTTATGAAATTTGCAAACAATTAAGTAAAATTTTATGAAATTTTCAAACAATTTTGTTAAATTTTATGAAATTTTCAAACAATTTTGTTAAATTTTATGAAATTTGCAAACAATTGTGTAAAATTTTATGAAATTTTCAAACAATTTTGTTAAATTTTATGAAATTTTCAAACAATTTTGTAAAATTTTATGA
>JAQGAS010000422.1:0-52311 GCA_034686365.1 Pachymerium ferrugineum | reverse complement strand
ATAACCTGCCATAGCTGCTATCATCAACAAAGTTGTTCCACTCGAATCTGGTTGTTCCAAGTTGAATGTTTGATTTTTGTTATTTAATGCGTGTCTCATCTTCTCGTATTCGCCTTCTTTAACTGCGTCACGGAATTGAACTTTAAAAACAATTAATTTAAAATTTGAAGTCATTAAATTTTAAGTGAAATTAATACGTACTATTCGTTAACTCCAAAACCTGATTGGAATTAACTGCTTCTCTTGGAATCCACTCTTCAGGGTTATAATGTTTCATTTCAAAGCGGATTTCGTTTGAATTTATTCTGGTCGAACTATCTCCACTATGTTCTATCTATAAAATAAAAAAAAAACTTAACCTCATAATTCCAACAAATTTTGAATCTGGTATTAAAAACCTGTAGCTGCCGAATTCGTAAATTGTTCACATCGTTTTGTTTTTTCTCATTCGTTTTTTTAACAACGTGTTTTGTATTGAGCAAAATACTCGTTTTTTTATTCCCGTCCTTGGTTTTCGCTGACGTTTTTGTCCCAGCACTTGCTGTAATTTCGTCATCAAAAAGCGGCGCATCTCGTAGTGTTTTTGGTTTTTTGACCACTTCAGGTTGCAGCTGTAGTGGTTGTGGTTGTGCATGTGGTTGTAGTTGGGGTTGTAGTTGTGGTTGTAGTTGAGATTGTGATTGCGGTTGTGCTTGCTGCTGTTGAGCTTGCTCTTGTTTTCCACTATATTTTTTACCTTCTCCATCACTTTCGCTGTCGTCTATACAAGCAACAGAAATTCTCCTTCTTGGTTGTTTATTCGCTTCACTTTCTTTACGTTTTAGTTTCTTCTCTTCTTGTTTGGAAACTTTTCTGGCAGCAGATCTTTCTTTAACTTTTGAGTACATATCACTTCCAAATAAATTGAACTTTCGTTCCTCTGACGAACTTTTATTTTGTTGCGTTTGTGAGTTCTCACCTATTTCTCTTACTGGAGATGGAAGTTTTTTCTTAGTAATTTTCTTCCTCTTCTAAAATTTATTAATAATAAGTCAAAATTCAAACTAATTTTTAATTATACAGTTTTAACCTTTACTGTTTTTTCTGGTGTCTGTTTCCTTTTTTTCTTTGCTTCATTTTGTTCGTATTCGGTCACTAAATCCTTACATCTGACAAGATTTTCATACGGTTCCCAAGTATCATCTTGAGGACCGTAATTTAGCCATCGTACTCGATATACTGTCTTGCCCTGTTAGAAAAAAAAAACAAAACATTTTTAATTTGATAAGATAATAAAGCAGCCGTTATCGCAATCTCAAATTGCACTTGTTTTTATTATTTTTACATTTACGTTTACATTTCAGTCCCCCAATTTTATTTTAAGTTTATTTTTTACATACATTTTGTACAGCCGTGTCGACTATCTTTTCAACGTCATAAATATCTTTGTCGTCCGACAAAATATCTTCATCTTCCTCTGCCTTATTTGCCATGTCTGTGGATTTTCTCTGTCCTACTGACTCTTGCTTGATTCGTTCCGCCATCTTTGTTCTAATAGCCTCGCAGCGGGCATGAACAAATCTTAAAAAATTAAGTATTTCATAAATAACGTAATACCTTTTTCACCATTATTTTTTAATTATTAATCTCTCTGATTAATTACTTCATTTCCTCAATTTTATTTTTTAAAAAAATATATCCAAACACAACTTTTTTACCGTACGGTGCTGCCATCTTCCGACATTCTATCTAGTAAATTTTGTAATTGTAATAAGATGTAAAATATTTTAATGTAACTTTATTTGAATAAAACGAGCAGTATTGCCTATGTATATCTTTACAATTGAAAAAGTACACACAAATTGTTGATAAAAGATGAGTTTAATATTTTTTATTTTTTTTTTTGGGACGGGAAGAGACTTGAGTCGTAGAAATTTTTCTTTTAATTTTTCTTCTACTTTTATAGTGCATTAAAAAATGTTAAAATTACTCATTGAGCTAAAGATTAGTTTGATCATGATCAAGTAAAGTATTGGTCACTTCTGAAATGGACAGCAATGGATTCCGTTCTTGTTTCTCGTGTGGACGGGATGTGGAAGAAGAAGTAGAGAGCTGCAAATACCGTATAACTCAAATTACTCGTCTCAGAGGCGATAAAAGCCAAACTTTGGTGAATAAAAAAAATAAATAAAAAATAAAGTGTGTAAAAGTGAGCGACAACAAAAAAAAACCACTTATAATAAATAAAAACACATTTACTACATACAAAGAAAAGAAAACGAGCACAGTGAGATATTCATCAATATTAATTCATAAAATGCCATAAAATTGTACAGACACACAAAAAAAAATTACATTACAAAGTTTTTAAGTACAATATTTGTGACATCAATACAACATATTTATTGTAATCGTTGTTGTGTTTTTATTTGTACTAAAATAAAAAAAAAAATCTTTTGGCCAATTATAATCGTTGTGTTTGTTCAAAACATACAAGTCCAACCATAGTTTGATCGCTATGGCGACAAAACGAAAAACAAGAGACAAGACGCTCGTATTGACCCGTCTATTTACTCTCACTTTTGGAATTTTTTAATTGGTGCAAATCCAATCAAAGGGAAAACATTTTTTTTAATGGCCATCCCTGAGCAAAATAAACAAATATCTTTCCTTTATAGAGCCACATGCAAATAAAAGCGAAAAAAATAAATTAAAAACGTAAAATTACCCCCAAAAAAAAAAAAAAAAAAATTGAAAAAATAATTGAAAATAAAAAAATCTTTGGTCTAGTGATTTTTTATGTGTAGGTGTTTATCTACCATACCTCGGTGCCCATGTCAGTGGTGTAAGTAGTAGGAGGAGGAGGATAAACGGAAGGTGGCGCTACCACTTTGGAATGATGAGGACTAGTAGTAGAAGTAGTAGTAATAGTAGTAGTACTGGACGGTGAACTACACTTAGTCGTCCATTTACAATCTTTCATTTCATGATGATGATCTTTACAAGTGAAAACTCCTTGACCACTGCCCCCTGCAGTGCGGTTTCCCCACATCAAAACCGTTTTACGCGACTCGTTCTCATTCTTATTCATTTTCTCACTCAATTTGGTCAAATCTGGTAACAACGCTGGTTGTAATCCAACGATACGTAATGTTGGATCGACGTAATCGCAACATGATTTATTTACTGATCCGTTATATTTGGCTGAATCCAATTGGCACGGGTACAATTTCTCTTCTTTAGCCAGTTGTGATGTATCTGTAGTGTACGGGGTTGTTGATAAAAATCCATTGGTTGAATAAGGCGATGCATATTCAGTGTAATAACTTCCAAGATGATGATGTCTATATTGAAAGAAATTATCGGCAGCCAAGAAACGTGAGTTGTCAATAGTTGGGTATAAATGATTTTGTTGCACATAAGGAGTTAATCCATTAGTGTCATAATAAACAGCTGTAGTGTTGTTGTATGGTGTGGTAGCATCGTCAATGTAGTCGCTGCTTAATTTCCGTTTGCGGCATGTGGTTAAGAAATCGCGCAGTTGAGTTTTGTATCTTTTATTCCGTTGTGAGCGCAGAATGTAGTCGTTGGTATCCACATAAGTGCTTGTACCTAAAGCACTGTCTAAGTAACTCACTTTGAAATCCATCGTGCGTTTGCCTAATAAATCTCGACCTTCTTCTTCCCTAATAAAATGAATAAGATGATAAGAAAAAGGTAGAGGGAATCATAAATTTCCCTTCATTATTCAATGATAATGATATCATCATTGGTCAAGTTTTGGCAAACTTTTCATTCGTTTCATAATGAATGAATTTCCCAGCAAATAAATTTTGCAGAAAAGTGAAGGAAATATGTGCAATAACTCATGTAGTTTCAATATAAATTTTCTCTAGTAAATTTTACAGATTTTTTAAAATCTGAAGAATTGAGCAAAAATTCTGCAAAATTTTAGTTTGACCAAATGCGATCGAAAATGAAAATGCAAATTTCGTTCAATAGTAGTAAATTGAAAATGTAAAGTACTATAATTTAATTTACATATGCGTTTTTATTTATTGACACATTTATGTCAATTTTAAAGTGATAACATGTATAGGAGGCAGTTTTTTTCTACGTTAAATGATCTATTTCTGTAACGCCTTATTAGAAAATATTGATCAATTTTAAATCCTTTTTTAATTAATCACAAAATTAAAATTAAATCACATTTTAATTCCCTAGGAAGCTGAATCACTCAAAAATGATCATCAATGCAAAAAATGATATATAAAATCTTAAATTGAATTAATGATCCTTATTTTTATAAGAAACAACAACTCAAAACTCGCAGCTATTTTTACCACTATCATTTTCTTTATGGGTAATGGGAACCCGAATTTTGATTGGCTGTCGTACAAAATACACAACATATTCTAAAATAGCTTTCTCTAGAAGTAAACATATAATAAGTGCAGTACTTACATTAATGGCCTGTGTGTACAAATGATGAAATCAGGTTTACTATTTTTATAAACCAATCTTGAACTTGTTTGTAACCATTGCCATTGATAATCCTTAGTGATCACACGATAAGCGATCATTCCAGACGCTCCCGTCTTCAAAACTAAGCAACAACATTTTTATCTATTAAATACTTTTAAACAAAAAAAAAAATAAAATTCTTTTTTCTCCCCCTTATTAGTCAGTGCACCTGCAAATAATTCATATTTTTTCAGCGTTTGAAAACGAGGTAATAAAAGACGATTGGGGGGAGGGGATGTCAACTTGAGTCTCGTTATAATTGCCCCGGGCACATCAAAGCGCGTCAACCTTCATCGACTCAACGCTCGTTTCAGCTGTTGCTACTCATTTTTTTTATAATTAATAAAAATTTTTTTCTCAACCTACGTTCTTGGTGAGCACTGGCAACATAAGCCAAGTCGTCAAAATGGACTAGATCGTAACCTCCTTTGCTTGATAATTCCGCATCCGAATAACCCAATAAAATTTTTCCTCTTTAAAAGAAACAAAAAAATTTTTAAAAATAAAATCAATTTAAAATTTATAATTTTAAAAATACCTTTGATCCATAGATACCAAAGACAAATCTAATTTATGTTTACTTTTAAACATTATATCTTTCTGCGGCATCTCTAATAAAGATGGTGGCCCAAATGGAGTGCAAACGGCGAAGAGAGCCAACGGTGGCTCTTCCATTTTTCTATTTTGGCCGTGTAAAACTTTAATCCGGCCACGAATGTCTAACCTCTATAAAAAAAAAAAAGAAAAAAGGAAAAGAATTATGAAATTGGTAGAAACTAATTTTATTAATTGTGTGGTATAAAAAAAAATGTGGTTCGTCCTGTTTTACGACTGTCTCTCCAATCAACATAAACAGTATTTTTGTAGCTTTTCCTTCGCAATTTGAGCACACCTGCGTGCAAATGCATAAATTTGCTACACAAAATTATGTTTTAAATTAAGTGAAAAATTAAATGAACAAGTCTGACCCCATTTACTTTCGCAAATATTTTTTCTTTTTTCCTACATTCAATATTGTAAAAAGCTTCTCCATTGAATAATTTATTTCCCAATGGATTATTGCTACTGACAGCTTCCCCAAGTGATATTAAAATACCGGAAATCAAATTACGTATATGCACTAAATCTCATCCTAAAAAATAAAAATCCTTTGGGAATTTTAATTAATCACCATTCCGATTTATTTATGACGTCTTGTTGCTTAGCAACTACAAAAACACAAAAACCAAAAGGAAACCAACTTACCAAAAAACCCGATGTGTTGTCCAGTAAACATCTGAATCGCACTGTAAAACTCCTCTCTAAATAGCCACTATTTTCTGTAATAACGATAAAATATCAATGCCGGATTTATCTCGTATTATCTCGTATTATCTCGTTTTTTCTAACCTGGTTGTAGAGCTTGTTGAAGACTCATATTAGAATTATCAGTGGGTAAAAAAGCATTCCACATAAGTTGTCGTTGTAGATCCTCACGATCTTCCGAATGAACCAGTTCATAAACACTTTGATGAACAATATCGGATTGATGGAATCCCAAATAACTTTCTATAGTATGACTGGCAAAAAACACTTCACCTTCACACGCAAGTATTAACAAAAAACCATTGAGAGCCTGCTAAAATTGACCAACAACAAAAAAATTAATAAAAATCAATTTAAAAAAAAAATTTCTTTATATACCTGAAGAATAAGATCTCCATCTAATATAGTATCAGGGTAAGTATAATCACGAGTCCTTAATTCCAATCGAGTCGCTTCTTTCACTCCATGCATAGCAACTATAGAGAAATATTATTTATTTTAATGGGGGTAAAACGTAATTACAGTCGAGGTGTGCGCTTCACGGATTAAAAATCATCGACCGGTGTGTTCCACACCGTCAGTTTAAGGCTCCACCAAATAACGCTCGTCGACTGGTCGGCGTCACGCCAAATTCACGACCAAATATGACTAATTTCACTAATTGATGCGTTCCACAAACAATCTTTTTCAAACCTATTGACCTAACGCACCGAGTGGTCATATAAAAAAATCTCTGCCACTTGATAGTTAATCGATCAAGAGAAAATAAATAAAATTTCTTTCTTTTTATCTCATTAACAAAGGGAAGTAATTAATAGAAATTGGCAAAGAATTGATGAGTGTATGCGTCAGGTGTATATGGATATAGAGGTGGACAGCAGGTGGGCTCGACGATGCTCAGGAGATAAACTCGCTATGATTCATCGGGGCGTGGGAAATGCAATGGACAAGAATCATCAAAAAAAAAGACAAATCACATTTTTCAATTAATTAAAGGTGCGTGTGACCTTTGTGGGTCGAATTCCTCTTTCATTTTGTTCCGATTCCTGATTGAATCATCATCGACTCTTAATGTGTCGGCGCCTCTCCCCTTTGCGTGCAAACAAAAAAAATGTCCGCCCAAACACCGTCACTATTCAAAAAAAAATCACAATATTAGGAAAATACTGGTATTTCCCATTTTACTCATCTTACACATCATATTCGATGTTTCGGAAGCCCCGACTACAGAAGCACCAAATATGGCGTATTTGAAAATTAATTTTGCAACAAATCAAAAATCTGACATTCCACACTAAGTCAATACCGGAACGTCTGTACTCTGCTTAACTTGACACGGAAATAATCAAACAGTATACTGCTTCAACTAGATAACAACAATAACATGTCATAGCTGATATTCCGCGCGTAAGACCCTGCCGGGGAAGCAATATACAACGGCAATATGCAGATCTTCAAAACTGATATTGTTCTCTAATTTCTATTATAATTTCATGTTTTGACGTATAACAATAAATAACGTTCTTTCATCAACCATAATTCACACTTGGGATGTTCTTTTGTTTTCTTTCACACATAACCTCTCGTAGTCTCGTGTAAAAGTGCATTTCTATGCCGGGACATGAAATCCCAAATTTTCTCAAATATTGCGACATTAAAAGATCAAAACGATTTTTGTCACGGTTTAAAAAATACAGGTGAGTTGATATGGCAGAGGGCGAAAATCGATGATGACCGGGATCTGTGAACTGCAAAGAGCGAGGGCGGATAATCAGCTCACCCACCCCTCAACACGCCTGCTTTTGAGAGGGATATTAAAAGGAAAAAAAAATAAATGTGTGTATATCATACAAAATGTATTATCGAACATTTGCTCAGTGTAAATAATACATTTGGTAATTAAAGCAAAGTGGCCATCTCATTAAAACGCATGTTTCATCTATAATCACAAAAAACACTTTTTCTAGATTTTTCCGACCTTGGAATAATGGAAAAACAGGTGAGAAAATTCCCACAAAACCAAAAACAATTTCAAATTAATTATATATAAGACTCGTCAAATTTTTTTTTTTTTTAATCAAAGAAAAATATTTTTTGGCCAAATGCCATCCAATTTTACCAATATCGTTTATCGATTTTTATACCCTTTGACACTACTGTCACGGCAGGTGTTATGAGAGCGCCATCTACCTTTGGCCCCCTTGAAATTCTTGGCAATTTGGGCGCAGGTGATTGCGTTTGTTGGGCGTAAGACGGGGCGCGCGTTGCCGTGCAAACACGCGATATCGCGCACACTAAAAGACAAAAGCCAGTAACGTTCCTGGCTAATTAGACTTTTATTCCAATGATACACGCACAAAAGACAAAACTTTTTTGTTTTTTAAGGTGGAGATTTAATTAGCGAAAGTAAAATAATGAAAAAAATTTTTTTTTTCTCTTACCGTGAAAATAGCTTTTAGTCCGCAGGTAACTGACACTCAATCTCAAAATGGATAATTTATCCAACTTGGATAAAATACTCTGCTCAAATGGAAGTAAACTAGCCAAAGTATCCAATTCCGCATTAAGCCGTTCTCGATGCCGTTTACTGGGATTACTCTTGGTCACCCCATCTTTGGGCGGAGGTTTTAAACTATTTAAAAAATAAATAATTTAAAAAATTAGAAAAAAACGGAATACGATTTTAAGGCTGTATATACCGTGTCATGAGTGTTGCGTCTAGTAAAAGTGTAATGCACGTGCGTTTTGTCGAGTTGTTTGCCCGCCCTTGGCTTTCCCTCCCTCCCCCGGGCTGCGGGGCATCACGCACCTGGGTCTAAACGCACGCACCCAACTTTAGCTCTTACCTTTTGCTGTTACGACGCCGGCGTTTTGTAGCGTAAACCGTTCCCAGTTGATTCATGACTGCACTTTAATTTCTACCGTAACACGTAAACCAATGCTCATAGGGCTCCATCGCGATTCTGGCCATACTTTACTCTATTTTGTTTTTATATCGCTAACACCCCTCTTGATTGATAGTTCGCTCTGCCGCTTATTATGCGTAGCTCCGCCCTCTGGTGGCCGCGAGGCCCAATGGCGACTGCCCTCCCTTCCCGACACCATCACAAACAATGGCCGAAACATCTCCTACAAAAAAAAAAAATAGAAATGAAAGAAATATTTATTTAAAATTTCACATCCCACCAAAAAGGTATGTTGTGTATTTTTTACATACAATTATAAAATGACGCGGACAAAGAGCGGACGTGACGTAAATACGCGTCCTGTGAACACACCTGGTGAAATAATAAAAATGACGTTATTTCAAATAGTTGTTGTTTTGTGTCTGCTTCTGTTTTTCAGTAGTAGTAGACAACATGGGGCCTTAGGGGGAGATGAGACATCCCTTCTGATTTATGATTCACTCTTATTTCGCATTGCTTTTAACTAAAATTATAAGCACATTCACTACACGTTCGTCTACTCTTAATCTCCACTTTTTTTTTCTATCTCTCTCTCCATTTCAAAAACTGGCTTCTGCAATTTACAACAAGAGAGAGAATGAGAAGAAGAAAAAAAATTACGAAAAGAGAGATTCAGGCCAATTAAAAGAATTTAAAAAAATATTTTTCAAAGAGATTTTTTTTTTTCTTTTAAAAAATAATGTTGAGAAAGGATTTGGAAAACAAAAGGATGTGTTCTCTGGACAGCAGGGGGGCTGAGGAAATGCTCTCTCTAGCCTGAGGCAATATCGATCTTGAGTTCGATAAACCACTGACTGACTGGCAGCAAAAAGGTTAGCTAAATCCACTCTGGCGTTTGACAGCTACAACTGACGTCACTCTTTAAAAAGGAAAAAAAAAAATATTTTTAATAATGACTTAGATTTTTACAAAATGACAAGTCATAAATAAATATCCCATATAATTGGTTAAATTGGTTAACAAAGCCCATTGTCCAGTTAAACCAGGTGGTTGACCAAGTGGAGTACCCACTTTGTGTTGTAACCAGAGGTGGGCCATCGAGACGCGCGTGGATCCTCGGCAGGGAGCCAAAGGCCGCACGACAAATCACTCGACTAGTGCAGTCGAGCCCAACTAATCAAAATGGCGTCTAATCAATAATCTGATTCATTTCCCCATCTGACTAATGAATGAGCGCAACCAACAACATTCTTTTTCAGATCAATAAATTTTTTTTTTCCATCTTTCTTTCAATTTTTTTTTTATATTTTTTTTTCGTCGGGGGTCCTCTTAGGTCGCGTTTCACGCGCACCGTTCCGCTAAACGGTCTGCCACCCACAATGACACTAGCTCCACCTCCTGGCGTGCACGATGCCGATTGGTTGATTTAAGACCACGTCACGCAAATTTTCCGCTACGGAACTTTGCTATCAATGCTGAATAAAAGTGAAAATTCAAAAATTGTTTTTTTTTTCTGTGATTTCCTGAAATAAAAAAACGTGTTGAAAACTCATTCATTGAATTGTATAGAAATTGAAATTAAAAATTGACCTTGATACAATTATTCGAGTCTAGTCTGTGTAAATCAAAGATTGACTGCAAACAGGTGTAAAAAAGAAAAACTTCCTGGTTAAAGACGGAAATAAAAATCACATCGATTGACGATGATACGCTTCCAAATTCGTGTACAAATTTTTTTTTTCCTTTGAAGGCGTTTCTCTTGTCTGTCGCATGCTTCATCCGTGAAAAGTCTAAATGTGCTCGGGGCAGGGAGCCGGCAAACGCGCGCGCGAGCACGCAAACCCGCACGCACATAAGACGAGTTTGTACCGGCGAGCCAACACACACCAACATCAACACCTAAAGAGTGAGTTGACTTTTCTTTTATTCTGAAGGGGGGAATTTTTGACCTGTTGTTGTTGCTGATGGTCTAAACTGATGAGGAAACAGGAAAGATCAAATAACGAGGAACCTTTTGGGCAATGCCAAGGTGCAAAACTACGCCTGTCAATCAAAATGCGTCCCTCTTTAAACGCAAAACAAAATGATTTATATCACTTACTTTTTTTCAATTTACACAAATTTGATTTATTAAGATGAATGTGACCACTCTCACTCTCTCATTCATCAACATCTCATTACTAAACACTTTTTTTTCAGTATAAATATTTTCTATTTCTTGTATGAAATATTCATGTCGCATTTTTTTTTATTATTATTTGTATTTTAAATTGCAACGAATCGCGCATATTTTTGTACGCGTGCGCAAATTGTCGTATTGCGACCAATTGAGAGTGACATCGTGGGAGGAGCGTCTCGTTGCTGTTAGAAACTGCAACAAAATATATAAAACGGAAAAATGGCGACTTCAATAAGAAAATGATGATCCTTGACACGCAAACTGAAAAAAGTTTTCGGCTGGGCAAACCATTATGCGCAAACGTCATGTTAAATTGGTAGTTTGAACTACACAAATTACAATGCGTCGCAAAGTCTAAGAAATGCGCCATCGTTAATTATGGTCGGCAGTTTACGAGCTCGAGAAAAGGGTTGCAACCATATGCAATTGGCCCCGAGACACAAATGCATTTTAACCTATAAATGTTTTAAACGCTTGAGAAAAACAAAAAACAATTGTTCTTCTTATCAATAAGATTCACTACAATGTTTTCATCACAATCTTTGCTGTTATATTATATAAAAAAAAATTGTTTATGTTTAAATTAATCTCAATATAAATCAATTCGTATGTACTTTTAAACCTCTGCACCTACACATTACAAATTGAGAAATTGAGCTAATTGTAAAAACGGTCTAAAATGTAAATTTGTTGAGATGTTTTACCAGAATTTATGAAACTTATACCAATTATTTGACAATTTACCTACATCACAATCCCAACTTTTACAAATTTAAGGTATCGTCCAAGTATAGTACAAACTTGAAAACTCACCAACATTTCCTTAAACTGTAGAAAAACAAATTGATCATTTTTAAATTGTTATTATTGGTCATAATATTTTTATTAACTCGTTTCTGATTGTAATCTGACCATGAACAATCAAATTTTCAATTTTTTTTTTGAGTTTTTGATTATTTTAATTCACATTGTAGTCATTTGATCCATTTTATGATAAAAGAGTGATCAAAAGTTTTTATACAGGGGAAAATAGGTAGCAAAAGGTGATGATTATCCAATTTTTATCTCTAAAAAAAAAAAAATCTAGGTTGAAATAAATGATTAAAATATAACTAAACTATCAAAGAAAATGATCATTTTTTAGTAAAGGTCAGTTGAAATGCAGCTGCGTTAAGACTAGGGAGAAAAAAAATTGACGAGTTTGGCCTGAAATGTCAAATTTTATGAGTTCCCTTAGTAATTAACAAATATTTGTGTGATGGAAAATATTTCTCGCAACGAGGTTGGCTACTTTTTTTTTCTCCCCTATATATCATTTTTAGTTGGTCATCCCTATATAAGACTAAAATAATATCGAAGAGAAGTGATAGCACGCGCCATACATTAGAAATGAGACTCACGTTGAAATATTTTTTTTTGCTCTATGTAACCGAGTGGCCAATTCTCGTGTGAAACAATGAAGGAAAAAGAATGTTGTATCAGTGGGAAGATTTTCTTCTTTTTTCCAATCTGCTGACATTTTTATGGCGGCCAACGCGAGTTTGATGCATGGCCGAGCAGCGCCTTAACACCAGGTTCGCCGACACAGCGACCTCCCTAATTGAAATCGTCGAAAATAAATCATTTTGTCTTTGTATAACATTTTTCTCTTATTTTCAACGTATTCACTTGTCTCTTTTGTCTTTTATTTCTCAACTTATGGGAGGAGTAAATGAACATCCTGTCGTTATAAACGAGAGGGGGGATAAAAGATATAGAGGGATGAGAAAGTGATAAGATCATTGCCAAACATCACAAACGAATGAATCATTAAGCAGCTATTAAATTTTTTTAACCAATTTAATTATTTTTTTGTTTAATCGCATTAAATTTAGAACTGGTTTCTTTTTTTTCTTTAAAAAATGTCCGTTCTATCACCTGGACTAAAAACTTCCTCGACCGGACGGTGGCACAGGTGTATATTATCACCATTTATCACACTATTCTTATCACCACCAACACCGTCTTTATAGTGGACGAGGATCTGATGATTGGTTGAGGAAAAATTCACCTACAACACCATTGCACCGTGGCCTTTTTCCTCATTCAATTTTCCACTTTAGTCGGTCCGACAAAACGAGAACAAATTGTTAAAACCAAAACAATTGCAATTGTCCTCTTTATATATATGAAATATTTTTTTTCTTAGTTAATAACACAGCAAAAAAGTATAAAGTGGCTGATTACAGACTGCCATTAATTGAACGACGGCAGCTGTTGCCTTCTTAAAACCTACTATCGAAATGCCTAAAACTTGAAGAAGCTAGCCGCACCTGCCGCAGGTAACTCAAAACCCCACCACCAATTTAGGGTGTGTTTCTCTCTCTAAGCCGATTTACAAATCTTGGATCTGCCAATTGCAGAGTGATGAAAACTATTTTTTTTTCTTCTTTCACCCCGCTGAGTTTTTGATGGTGAGGACACGTTTTTCGTGACGGCATTTTTCGTCAAAAAAGTGTTTTCTTCATGCAGCTGGTGTAGAGGTCACGTGGCCGACATCACCTGTCGCCAAAATACGGTCCAAGAATTAAAAATAATGGCAACAACTTCCTGAACGGGTCCACACAACTGTCGAGGAAAAAAACAAGAAATAAAACCCAAATTAAAAATAATTAGAAATAAGTAATTAGATAATTGTCATACTCGTTTGAGCCTCAAGGATTTTGTGGTGTGTGATGGTTACTCGGTCAGAATTAAGTTGTCGAGTGGTGGATCCTCTGGCGAAGCTAATTACCTCGTAAAAGTCGGAACTCAAAGTCGTAAAAATACAAACGAGCCAACACAACTGACATATCTCCGATCCCTTTTTAATGTCCGAACAATTTTTTTAACCTTTGTCTCGTAAATTTCAAATCTCCAGCTGCTTACTCTCAAAATCGTGACACTTTTTTCACTAATTTTTCACAACTCTCAGGTGAAGAATTCCTACAAAAAAAAAAAAAAAATTAATTCATGGTGCGAGGTTCAAAGGTCTAGAAAAAAATATTTTTTTTTTTTATTTAAGAAATATTTTTGACTCGATTATTTCTGCTAGGATGCAAACGATAAATAAATGGGTGTGTGATTTCTTTTAATTTGCAGTAGACGCAATCTCGTCTTCAAAATTGCTTTCATCCTGTATTTGGATTAAATATTTTTTTCGCTCCAGGCGTTTCATTTCATTTCATCATCTTTTTTTTTTTTTTCAAAAAAATCCAAAGGAAGTTTCCAATTCCCATGACTCGTAACCCCAAACAAAATCCCTCGAGCACATTTTGAACACCTATTAATTAGTGCAAACGTCTAATTGGGAGGTCGAAACAGACCATCATCACCCACAAACAAAAGAGAGAAACAATATTTTTTTTTTAAGAAACGAGTTTATGAGAACAAGGCGTGGCAATAGCAACTGGATGATATAAGAATACAAATTTCATCTACAGTGGCACAGTAGCAGCAACATCACCATAAACACAACTAATTGCCACATCAAGGACGAAAAAGTTTTTCACTTTTTTTTGTAGTTTTTAAGGGGGTGAAATGGGAAGGAAAGAAGGGGATGGGAGAGAGGGTGAGGGGAAATGACGGCCATTGTCCTTGCTGGCCATAGCGGGGGCGGTGCTTCCTCTTTTCTTAGCGTGACACGCACGTGGGAGGCGGTCATTTGTCACTATGGTGACGATGTCGAGCACAACACTATTGGTTCATTGTGGGTGTCGATCACGCCCTAAACCCAACTGACATTTCATAATTATTTACAAAACTCCACATACAACAGTTAATATCAATCGATATTTTCTTATAATAAAATTCCTAGAAACTTGTTTGTACAATTTTTGGTGGAAAAGGCCACAGCTGTCACTCACTAAGGGGGGTTAAAAAGGGGAACATTTCTCTTAACCCAGCTGCAAAACTCTTTTTCGTGCTCCATTTCTATTTCTCCTTTCATTTTTGTACAGACGATAAAACTAAAAGGGAAAAACAAGAAAATTAAACATACAAAAGTGGTTGTTTAAAACTTTTCTATTCAAAAATGCTCGCAATAATACTCGTAAATTTGTAAGTATAAAGTTCACATTATTTTGTGATTCTGCAACGCGATCGAGGATTTTTTAATATTTAATATATTTACTTATGTTTTAAACTATTTATATATACGCATTTGTGCATTTACGTCAAATCCCATCATTGCAGGTGGGTTTAGAAAAAAAAATTCTTCTTCAAGAAAAAGAAATGGTGTCGATAAATTATTCGTTTGGCTGACGTGTAAGTTTGTCGGCACGATGCCCGCTGGGACCCCACCGCACATCACGACTTCCGAACAAGACCAGGTGACCAGCGAGTTCTCTCTTTTTTTTGAGGGTATATAAGATCTAAAAAAGAAGAGAGAAAAAAATTAGATGTATATAATGACGATTTTGCGTGAATCATTTTATTGTGTCTTTACTGTTTTTGTGATTGGCTACACCTGCCAAATATAAATCACCCATTCGATAGGATCAATGTTGATGAACGACTTGTACTCTGTAAGAATATCAAAGAGACATTTTTTGTAATTAATTAAAAAGAGTTTTTAATAGTTGTAATTATTCTTGTTTAAGTAGTCATAATTCAAAGCATCAATTAAATACAAGAAAAATACCAATTTTGTAAAGAATTTTTCCTTTTTTAACTCTATAATTTTAACTTGTTTTTCTTAACATTTTCTTTATTCTCTTCTCCCTCTGATGTTCTTCTGACAGCCCCCAATTACCTCTCTCACATGAGCTTCAACTTTATAGCCAAAAATATCTTTTCTAATGTAAATTGTCCAAGCTCGAGGCCGTAATAAGCCTACAATTACATATAAAATTGTCGGTTTTTATTTCCGTTCTAAAATTAAAAAAAAAAAAAAGAAAAAAAATTCTTAATGTGAAATATTCTTACAAAGCTTCTGTTTTATCTTTCATGAAATATTCATCAACTAAATTGATGCAAACTATAAATTTTTAGGCTCACAAAACGCACTTATGCCGACCTTGTAGATGATACGATTAATCCAAAAATGCTTTTCGCATTTCAAATGAGAGAGGATGTTTTTTTTTTTTCTTCCTATAACATTAAAAGCAACATTTTTTTGCTCAACAAATTGAGAGATGCACTTTCTTTTCACTCATATTTTGCGTGTCAATCTCTTTTGCTCTGTCATTTTCGCCTTTTTATTTTCTTCCTTTGCTCTACTATATCTGTTATTAGGAGTCATATTCGAACCCCTCAACAAACCTCTCGTCATATAACATTTTCTTTCACTCAAGAAAGGGAAAAAAAGCGTCTAATCGCAACGTCCCTATCATCAAAAATGCATCAATCTCATAGAATCAAATGTCTGTGTTTTTCTCTTACGCCTTACACTTTATTACGTTACACACAACAACAAAAAACATCAAATATTTACTCTCATTTCTTGACATTTCCAGGACGTAAAAAAACAATTTTAGTTTCGAAACGCAAAATTTCTAGTTCATGAGAAGCGTGGTCAAATTGTACTTACATTCCCGTATATCTAGATTCTTTTTTTCCGTAATTTTTTTATTTCATTACAGTCCCTGTCGCGTACGACCCTAATTGCTAATATTGTTTCTTCTATTAAATTTATAATAATGTGCTACTTACGTTTTCTTTTTTCTATTTTTTTGAGTTTAAATAGTTCGATATCCCATATATGATCCTGGAACTGGGTTCACCAAAGAAATGTTGCAGTTAACGATAAAAAATCCCTTGTAAAAACCAAATTGTAACATATTGTAAAATTTCGTGTAACGATGATTTTTTAATCGGACGCCCAATGCTTTTGTCCGGTCCCTACGGTATAGTCACTGTTGTGATTTTACGCCTTTATCTCTTTTTTCCTTCTACTAATGAAAAAAATAAAATGTTAGAATGATGTGGTAAACAAATGATCGTTATTAAAGCCATTCCTTAACTTCTTATTATAAAACATTCCAACATGTGTTTTCTTTATTAATTTATCAACTACATTTAGAAATATACATCGTCAAAGTGTCAAGTGTGGTCATCTTCTCGCATCTTCCGGCAGACCCATCCCGTTTGTTTCACTTCCATCTTGTTAATAAGAGTCTCCATTTTGTACATCTGAGCGGCGGCGCTCTGCTCTGTGAATGGGTTTTTGTGGTCGCGTGCAAAGTCGTAGTAAATTCCAGTCGGAGACCTCCACTAGGAAAAAGAGTGAGCGCGTGCGAATCAGAACAAGACCGTGACTGCAAGAGGTGAAAAGTCAAACGTTCTTTCTATCTTTTTTTGCCCATAGGGAAACAACGTCCAAACGTTACACGCATCCAGGCGGAGTCTAGCAAAATCTCATGCAAATAATTAAAGACTTTGCAGTTAAAACTCATAAAATTCTAATTTATATACAACAAGATAAAAAACTTTTTTTTATATATTTTAAGATGGTATGAGCTGGGTGGGTTAATATACGACACCCTATGATTATGGGACGACAAAAGCCGCTAGCTAATAAGGGTAGAAAATGAATTGTGTCCTCTTTTGTGATATATACATAAGAATATATATACCGTGTGAAAGAATTTTTCACCTCCAGCTAATTTTTATATATTACTCATAATTAACTAGTTAAATTATAAAAAGATGTCATCCGAGATAAACGCCACATATAAATTCGTTGGAGTGCGACTGACGTGCAAAACATGTTATTTCACTTGACAACGTATTATCGCCTCAACGACCAACGCTTATTAACATCCACGTGACTTGGATTTACGACCAATCACAAATAATCGCCCACTAAACTTTTGTCTCCTATGTCCCCTTTCCCTTAGGCATTGAATCACTTGTCTAACTCAATAACAGGCTTTACACACTTTAAATAACTGTTTCTCAAAGCCGTAACTAACTTTATACCATCGCCTCAGGCTAAATAAACTTTGATCCGGATTTTCTCAAAAAAATTAGAAATTTTTGATTGAATTATCGTTGGGTTTTATTGGCTAATGTTGCCTCTGACGTGATATAAATTTACGACCATTTCTAATCTCGCTATTGGTAAATCCAAAATATTACCTTTGTTTTTTTTCCCATCCAATAGGCGACATTTCGAGGGGGGGTCATCATTCATTCGTTCATTTATGAGTCATTTTTTTTGTTTTCTTTTTTTGAGTAGTAGTAAATTGGATGTGAAAATGTTGCACAATGAAAAGCGAATTGTGCACCACTCAATGTGCTACACGTAATTGCCTTAGTAAAAACCTTTTTATGATGAGCCCCTCTCCCTATTTCACTTTTCATTCGACTAAAAAAGAAATGGAATGCCCAACTGGCAGCGATATTCTTTTTTTTTGAGAGTGCAAGGTCGTAAAAATGTCGCTCATTTCATTTTTTCCGATGAGAGACTCGTAATAAAAGGTCGTTATCCACCATGTCATTGATACAATATGGTGTTAATACCATTTTCTTCGTGTGTGAATCTCATCTCGCTAAAACACCTGCTTAAAATATCTCTCTCGCCCTCTTTATTTCTCATGCACAATCACACTAAGTTCTCTTCATCATTAATAATGTAAGTATCGAGCACCGCATGTAAAGGGTGGCGCCATCTAGTGAGCAACATAGTAAACACACTATCAAAATATTTATATTTATTAAATTAAAATAAATAAATTGGAAGATTTTTAACGTCTTGGAAGACAACGTTTATTTCAGAACGTATGTAATGTAAACAATTCGTGTATAAAATATTTAATATATAAATGTGCTTAGAGCGACATCTGTGAATAAAACAATAAACGAAATTAGATTAAAATGTAGTTTAAATATTATAATTAAAAACGGCTATTAAAGAGACACAAAAGGAATGAAAACAAACAGGTAGTCATCAAAAGGAAAAAATTCGGTGATGAATACTGCGCCCCGTCTAGTCAGTCCGATTCTGTCAAACCGATAACACAACAACCCAATCTTGGTCCTGCATTTCCAGTTTTCTTACTTTCCTCATTTCCACCTCTGCCTAAGTCATCTTTTTTTTCATGCACCTTAAAAATAATAAAATTTTAATTTAAAAAATTACTTATTTCCTATGATTAAACACTTACTACAATAGCTCTTCCAAGAACAGAATACTGTCCTTCAAGTGTAACACCTTTAAAAACTTTATCAATTACAGCGCGTCCACTCTGATCAGCCACAATGTTGCCAAAGTCACCTACGTGTCTGTAATATAAATTAGCAATTACTAAATGAGCGCATTAAAATAAATGATGTGACCTGTCTTCATCTTCGGGACCACCATGTTGTTTATTAAACGGGTTGTAATGAGAACTGGCATTCAAGCAACCTATATTTAATTAATTAATTATTCCCTTCATTAAAAATTGTAATTTAAAACTCACCATTTCGAATATCTCCATATTTGTGAATATGAAATCCGTGATCTCCAGCGGGTAAAAGTTGTGTAATTTCACCCGTCACATGAACTGAATCCTGACCCTAAAATAAATATTTACAAGGAAGAAGGATTGGTTTTCTTTTTCTTCGAAGAATTGTGAAATCTCAAATATTTTTCCTTGTCTTGGAAAGCAAAATGCAATTTCCTTAGTCATTTAACAGCTGACAACACTTTTTTTTTAATTCAAGGACTTTTGAGGAAGTAACGACCTCCAGCGACAAAATTGCAAATTATATTTCCAAAAGAGAAAAAAAAAGTTTTGACTCTTTAAATATTTGGCTGATAAGTCGGTCATTGGGGGCTGTTATAACAAAAAAAATGTAGGTCAGCGTTCTAGATTTCAACCCAGGATGAGTTCAAACACTAAAACGCAATACAAAATATACACGGAAAAGAAGAAGAATTCTCAAAATCGAATAATAAAAAGGTGTAATTAAGGATGTCCCACCTCTTTATGGGGAAATCCGGCACAATTTTACTTCAATTCCACTTTTTTTACAACTATAAAAACCACCTTTTAAAAAATTATAAAAAAAATATTTTAGATGTGATTTTTAACAAGTTATTAGGAGCTTGTGTTTGCAATAAAAGTTTACAATGGGGGCGCTAATAGACTGACCTTGAACTAAACCTTAACTTCAAGTTTTAAAAAATCAATAGAATTCAAATAAGTTACCTGTTGTTGTAAAATAATAGAACCAATAAGGCTTCCAACCAGAACACAAACTGCAGTTACTGCCATTATAAAATTATAAAATGTGTTGATCTCTACCAGACACGCTCAGCAAGTAAATCACTCGTTACAGGTCTGGCCGGTGTTTATATTCCCACACCTGCACATGCGCATACGGTTTATTTTATTGCCTATGGCCAAACAGTGGAAACTTTTGACTTTAAAAACATTTTAAAAAAAATCAGTGCTTTTAAAAACGCATTAAAAAAGTGATGAAATCCAATTTCAATGTCGACACAATTAACCTCGAAATTGCGTCTACCAGTTTTACCAGGAAAATAGTGGAATAAAAATTAGCTTGCCATATTCACTGAACTGACGCAATTAAGGAAGCGAAAAACAGATTTAAAGGTTTGTTCAATTTAATTTTTATTGACTGATTCAGAACAAAATATATAAATCACAATTCTACATGGTTATAACTATAAACGTGATTTGTTTACTTTGGGGCAATTCCAATGACACCACAAGCAACACGAGCCCCAGCGTTTCCAGTTGTTTTACTCAATTCGTGTCCTCCACGACCGAGATCATCAGGATCAGCATGGACCTAATTTTTTAAAAAATGTTTAATCATATCTAACTTAATAGCATTTTAATAAAATACGAACCACCATAGTGCGACCAATAATGGAATCTTTTCCTGTCAACGAAATAACCGAATCTTTAATATTTACTTCAGCTATGCCGTTATCCCCTGCCGTCACGTTGCCCAAATCACCAACGTGTCTGTAATTATAATAAATACGTTAAAACTTATAAAATGCAAAATATAAAATTATTATAAACCGTTGTTTATCTTCAGGGCCGGCATGATCGCAATTGTTTGGATTAAAATGAGGACCAGCACTGATGCAACCTGCAACAAAAAGATTTTAAACATGATATAATGCGGAAATGATGACTTTCTCTTTTATTGAATTACCGTTAGTGTTATCACCAAATTCGTGCACATGAAATCCGTGTAATCCTTTACCAAGTCCGCTAATTGAACCAGTCACAGTCACGGGTCCACTTTCACCCTGTGAAAAAATATATTTTACTGATAAATAATCAGACATAAATTGTACTTTTGAACAGTCAAGGTCAGAAAAGCATTATTTAAATTAAATTTATACTTGTTGAGTGAAGTGAATAGTGCCCGTTACAGCTGAATCTCCTTTCAATACACAAACTGCTTTCACGCTAGCCATGGTAGTAATAAGAAGAATGGGTCCGAAGAAAGTCTTGTGGAGGAAATTTGAAGAAGGTGTGAACGATAATGAGAATATCTTATCGCGATGCAAATTCTAGGAGTAGAAAACACGCCACAGGAATAAAAATGGTGCTGCAACTTTAGTACCGTTACCTGGTGGCATCTAGTGGCAGAAAAAAAACTATTTTTAAATCTGGTTTTCGAGAGATCTGAGCTTTCGTTTAGTCAATTCATCGCTTCGCATTTTCTAATCGCCAATAATTTACTTATTTAATAATTACTTGACATGGGTGCGACGATGCCGTAAATAATTGTATTTCTATTGTTACTAATACATTTTACTATAAACAGATTATCAAAACCTTTATTACAGTTGTGCTACGTCATCTGGTGGCTAGTTTTACGATTACCAAAAACGTGGTTTTAAAAATGACACTACTTGAATTAAAACGTCTGCCAAATGATGTACAAGAAGAAATAGGGAAATTACAACAACAAGGAACTTCGGAATCCATGTAAAATATGAGGTAACCATTTTTTTAAATACCGCTCATCAATATATTTTTAAATTTGCAGAATATGCAAAGAAATTTTCACTTCGTTAATCGAAGATGACAACTTCAAATCCATTTCATCCTGTCTTAAAATATTCGAATGTATACCTGAAGATGTGTTAGTCAAGATCTTAATCTACTTTCTAAAGTAAGTCCGAATTGTAATGGAATCATTCTACCATGGTCGAATATAATCGTTATATTCGTCCATGATTCTACCTAACAATTTGTTCTTTACAGTAAAACAAGAGAAAATTCCAAGGACGTCACTGAAGCGTTTGAATCAGAAATATTTTCACAAATGTATCCTTTTTATTACATTTATAAACGTTTTATCATTTCAACTCTTTCAACTTTAACGAAAATTGTAGAAATTTGATTCTAGACACTGGTTTCACCGACATCTTTCTTCAAGAACATTTAAGACACATATCAGTTAAAAACACAAAAGTAAACGCAAAATAAATATTTAAATCATAACTGAAATTAAATAAAAAACTTTATTTTGTAGGTTTTGTTTAAATATTTAGTCCACTGTTTAGATAATGTTCCTTGTTTACAACCTGGAAAATATTTACCTCTAAATAAGGTATTTCGTTAATTGAAACAATAGTTAATATTTATAATAAAATTATTGAAAAAAGATTTCAGATTGGTTATGTGTTTTACTTGATGCCCAATATCACACAATCATTTTATCAAGTGACAAAGAATTTTCAACCATTCTCGAACGATTAAATGAGTCCCTCAAATCTAAGGTATTATAAATAACTTGAAATAATTAACATTATAACATTTTTAAATTTTTATTTACAGTTTATTTACTTGGAAGAATTAGAAAAACTTGAAGCAATTTTGGTCTCTTTCAAGTTGAAAACGTCATCCAAAACCAGCGATCAAAACTTGCCTTACTCAATCGAAAAATTATCTATAATTTAATAAAAAAAATTGAAACAAGAAAAGAGGTTGTGTAATTTAGTTGGGGGTGATTGCTTTAAAAATGAAAGGCTCGATGCTGTCTGGTTTAGTTGACCTTGAAAATGAGTCTGCCAAAAAAAAAAATTAAGACACGTAACACGACTCGTCAAATGCTTTAATTGACTTTTTACGTAACATGTCATTAGTCAAAAAATTTTAAAATATTATACATAAATAATAAAAAGATGTTGTAGGTTTGTTTACATAATATTGAAATAATGCCGTGGGCCTTTAATCGTGTTCTTGTATTGCGGGGTAATGATGGCTACGATTGGTGGAATTGTGTAGCACCATGACGTCATTCCTCTTTAGAGAGTAGGGTTTTGAAAACAACAACACGCCTGGCGAGGCGTAGGCATAAGCGGCTCGATACAACAAAATGGATTCACTAAGGGAACAAGTGATGATAAATCAGTTTGTCTTGGCGGCTGGATGTGCCCGAGAACAAGCCAAACAACTACTACAAGCTGCCCATTGGCAATTTGAAGTAAGAAAAAAATGATGTTTATTGAATCTTTTTAGAGTTTATGTTTTGTCGCCATTTTTCTTGTTGTATAATTAGAGGAATAAAGTGGGTCACGTCTACATTTATTTTGTTCATTCTTACAGACAGCTCTCAGTATATTCTTCCAAGAAGCGACCGTTGCAAGCTGCCACAATTGTCACAATCATAATCACAACGGTCATCTCAATCCGGTCAGTTTATCATAAATCAATTGATCACTATTTCATTTTTCGAGAAGAAAAATTTGTCTGTTTAAATGAAATATTTTGGGTAGAGACAAAAAAATTTTATTTCTTTTGGTTACCATCCCAGTTGCCATAAATAGACGTAGATAAATATTCATCAGCAACAGCAGAGCACGTTACGTAAGATGCAGTTCGGCGTCAATTTGTTTATTTTCTCTCTATTTTTATATACCCGATAATGAAACTTTTTCGCATTGTTTTTGCTTATCAACCAACCGGTTTTGCTAATTCAAAGAAAATATTGTTGACTAAAAAGGTTAACGACCTTACAAAAAAGTGAATGAATTTGAAGGTTCAAAATAATAGTCTAATTTTTATTTTATTTTTCAGATTTGCACTCCTGCAAACACACCTGCTACACCTCCAAATTTCCCAGAAGCACTTTTGGCTTTTTCAAAGATGTCAACCACAGAAAAAACTTCTTCGCCATCGACTATGTTATATTCAACATCTCCCAACCAAAAACAGCCAAATTCGCTCCAACAAAATATGGAAGTTGAAGCACAACGATAAAATATCCTCTTATTTCTTTTGTGCTCACAGTTAAAAAGTTTCGGGTGTCGAACTGAAAACCAGACGACCATTTTGTGGCTGTTTTTTTGCAGCAGCAATAACGAGGCTTCGAAGGATGCGGCAACTTTTTCGTGTGTGGATGAAGCAGCAATTGTTAGTGCATGCCTACGACGCCATCGTTGCAATCTTTTTTTTTTTCTTTTTAGTAGTTTATCAACAATTATCATTTCCTATTTGTCAACCAAAACCTGTTGTTTGTGATATTTTATTTTACCGCTGGATGATGATACAATTTTATCCTTTTCTGTTGCGAAATTGTGAAATGATGATAAAGAAAAAATACTCCCATTTTCCTATTAATTATAGTATTAACTGTATATACGTGTAAATGTGAATACGAGTAGCGTTCTCAAAAATATTAATCCCTTTATTAAGCCTATCAACGTGGGATTTTAATTATTTTTAATGACATTTAGGCACCCATCAAATGTTTAGGCCAATTTCTTGACCGAAACTAATTAAAAACAAATTTGTTTGCTGAGAATATTGTTTATTTCTTCAAATAACTAAAATTAAGTAGCAATAAATTAAAAAATCCATCTTTACGCTACACTTTCAGTACAATTAATTTTTCTTTCTTTCCATGATGCTTGGTTGGTCCGTTTTGTAGTGAATAGAAATCTGTGACCTTTAAGAAAAATTATTTAAAATTAAATTTTCCTTTGAGTAATTCTTATTTGTTACCTGGACAGTCTAATAAATGAGTGTAAGACGATACTCTGCAGCATGCTCTGCACAGATTAAATGAACATTTTGAGCCCTAAATTAAAAAATTCGTTTTAGAAATAATTCAATTTTTAGAAATTATTCATATACTTTAGGGTTACTGCACGTTTTACAGATTTTGTATTCTTCTTTATTTTTTTTTTCTACATATTTCTTCGGATTTTTTAGTAACTTTTTAAATTTTCTTCTAGATAAAGTTGTATCTAATTTTCCTTCCAATTGACGTTTCAACCCAGCATTTTTCTCGCTGTTTGAATTTTTTGAATCGCTGTCTCTAAAATATAATTCAAGTAAATAATTATTTTTATAGTAAGAAAATTGAAATTAAATTCATACGTTGGTCGGACGTACGGCTGACAAATGTATACTGGCAGTGGTAATTGAAAAGGCATCGATTGAGCGCTATTTTCATCAATCTTCGAAAGAGTACATCAGTTAATATAAATAATTATCATTTATAATTGAAATATAGTTACTGGGAATCGATCCCTGAGTTTACAAGTGACAGAACGAAAGTCATCCATATTTCCAGCTTGAGCTAACTCTTCTTGAAGATCGCGATTTTCAGGTAACAACAAACTAAATAAATGAGTGGTTATTATATAAAATTTCTTAACAGGATATTTTAATGTACCAATAGTTGAAGAGTTTAAATAAGTGCCCACGAATATAAGAAGTCGGGCAAGGATATTCTGTAGCAATATCTAAATATTCCAAGGCCACTTGCCATACAGGTAAATTACGATTCTCAAAGAGCGTTGGATTGTAAAGACTTCCCTCTAAAAATGACGTGTGTCAGAATGATAAATTTGTCTTTTTTAATATATAATAACCTGCTATCATAACTCCATCAGCTAAAGTATAATTCAGACACCGTTCCATGTCATAACCGTATTGGATATTTCCATTAGCGAAAACCGGAATTTTCACATTCTCTCTGTAAAAATTAAAATTTTATTAACTTTTAAATTATTAATAGTTTAATCAAATTACTTAATAGCACGTATCTGATCCCAGTTGGCCACACCAGTTAATCGCCCTTTTTGTTCACGCAAGCGCCCATGCACAGCCAACAACTATGAATTAACATTTGAATATTTAATACGCTCATAAACACATCTTTTTTTTTTTTTTTTACTTGGCAACCAGCAGCTTCTAACATTTGCGCATATTTGATCGTTTTATTGACGTCTTCAAAGATGCGAATTTTACAGCAAATTGGGACTTGCACTTGCGTGTGAACAGTGTTGACTATAAAAAGAGAAACAAAATAATAAAATAATAAAAATTAAATCCTTCAAAAGGGATTAGCACCTCCTACACACTCATTTTATGCACTAGGTCCCAGTCGTCTTGCAAATATGCTCCATAGTGTCCTCTTTTAGCAATTGCTTGTGGACACCCCAAATTCAAATCGACAGCGTCGCATTCATTTTCAACCAAACGAACTGCTTCTAGTAATATTTCTGGGTCGTTTGCACAAAACTAGAAAACGAAATATGGCATAATATCAAGTTTAAAGTAATAAAATTAAAATATACTTGAACAACGAGTGGCCGGTCTTGTGAGCATGTAACTAGATTTTCTTTCCTGTATCTTCCATCTCTGAGGAATATGGAAGCGTGCAACATTGGGCTGTAACATAATTGGGCTCCATGTCGACGTGACAATAGGCGCCATGCTAATTCGCTTTGATCTACCATTGGAGCTAATATTTTCTTTGATACCTTTACAATTTCTTGCCAAGCCTTATGTTTTTCGTTTGTCATTTTCTTTTTCTTCGATTTCCTATAACGCTACAACCACAAGGCAAGAATTAAATTTCCAATGATGTCATCCAACCTAACCGGTCATGACCAAATGTATCTAAATTTTAGAGAAGTGTGATTAGCTGTTTCATATCCAACCCACTTTTAACTCATTTTGTTTTAGTGAAAATATGATTTTACCCCACAATAAAAACACCTTGTCAACCTACTGCTTGGAGATGTGTTAACATTTATTTTTAATTTGTTTTATTAAAATTGTTAAATTGTTGTTGAATAACGTTATTTATTTTTTTTTTTTTTACTTTTTTTGGAAAATATGAATTTTTATAGTGTAAATAATTTTGATTATTAAAATTAAGCACTCTATTTCCGAATTTATATGTCTAGGTCTCAATTTTATAAATGAGCGCTAACTCCCGTGACCAATTGAATTGTCCTAAACTTTCAGTGATAACGCATGCGCAGTTGATTTACTACAACCTCAATCTGACAGTCAGCCAGCTGTGATAAGATCACCCCTGAATTCTCCTTAGTTAGGGCGCATGCGCGTGGACATATGTTTTGTATTGTAAGTTTGGTTTGCCCATAATGACGTAACAATGATGTCATCACGCAATCGCAGTACTTAAAGAGCTTGACTGAAGCGATCCCGGCCTCGCAATCTGAAAACCAAGATGAAAATTTCTAAGTCCCTATTTAGACTGCGCATGCGTTAGATGTTGGTAAGTAGGGGATCGTCACCGCCTCCATGAACTTTAGAGAAATTATTAAATATAATTAAAATGCAAGATGTTTTAGTTGCAGAGGAAGAAGGTAAAACCTTTCTTCAAGGCGTTTGTCATCGACCTTCAATGGAATAGAGGAAATAATAAAAATAAAAGAAAAGAAGGTTTATTTCACATGTTAATAACGCGTAATTCAGATTCGCTTGACGGACTTTAATCTTTACTTAGGTGGGTGGAAGAGAAGCTTATCGCTCACGTGACCGGACTTATGCCTCGAAGCGAAAATTACACCAAATAGACAAAGTGGGCAAAACACCTGGCTGCTCATTTCTGCAAACCATGTCCTCCTATCGCTTTCATCAAGCGGTAAAACCAATATTATTTTTTATATTTTTCTTAAAATTTTAATGTTTTTGAAACTATCTACAGTCAAGGGACGGCTTCTTAGACGTTTTACGTGAAGCTACAAAACGGGATTGTAATGCGGAAGATGAAGATGGATTAACGCCGACTTTATGGGCTGCATTTCAAGGAAATTTAGAAGCTCTACGTTTACTTGTCGGACGAGGGTAAGAAATTTACCGTTAATGTATAAATTGGACATTGCAACAGGTGTGTTGAAGCGTACGGTCAGGTGGACTCCTCGTTCCTCTCTTTCTCTTCTCTCTCTCTCCCCCATTTCACATGATCAGCGAACCGTGGCGTTTTGTTAAGAAAGAAAAGGGGAGTTTGAAAATTCTTTATTCACTAAGATAAATGTTTTAATTTTTATTTACAGCGGTGATCCTGATAAATGTGATCATTACGGTAATACGGCACTCCATCTAGCGGCAGCTGAGGGACATTTCAATTGCGTGTCTTTTTTGATCAATTTCGGCGTGAATGTTTGGTCATTGGACAATGATTTTCACACTGCCAAAGAACGTGCGGCGATGGCCGAAAAGGAAGAAATTCTACGATTTTTAGATCACGCCATGGCCGAACAAGGTTTAAAAAACAAGAAATTAGTGGCCGGTTTGAAAGAGAAAGCCGTGCTCAAAGCGGAAAAAAGGGTGAAAACGAGTCACAAGTTGCACAAAGAAGCCGAGAAACGAGCTAAAGACGACGAGAAAAAAATGTTAAAGCAAAGACAAAAAATGTATCAATACGATGAAAATTCAAAAGCATTCGGTTCTCCCCCGTCAAAATTCTCCGATATCGTAAACACAGGAACAGCAACGAAAAAAACACTTTTGGGCGTACAAAAGAAATTAAGTCGACGGAAAGACGAGGAAATTGCAACGTCTAGTAACGATTTCAAAGTGGCCGAACAGGTTTACGATGGGAAAAGATCGATGAGATCATTGTCGGGATTGAAAAGAGATTCCGAAGTTCTTTACGTCCCAAAATTCGATAAACCACAATTAAAAGAAATTTTTGAAAATAAAGACGAATCAGAATTCGTTCCTCCTTCATCCAGTTTATTCGAACGACCCGGGTTTGGTAGCATGGCCTTTCGGCAATCTATTAGCGGCAATTTAATGTCTCTACCTAACGCATTTAGTCATTCGGAAGTAGCCGAAGCAAAACCAATTCACTCATCTTCATCTGACCGAGGTAGCATCACGAGCATCGATAGTTTAGAAGATGATTCAACAACGGACAACGAACCAATCATCACATTTTTAGCTAGTATTGGCCTTTCTGAATACATCCCACGATTTTTAGAAGAACAAATCGATTTGGAAACCCTCATTTTACTCACCGATGATGATTTACAAAGTATTGTACAACCGTTAGGTCCACGACGGAAATTGATCAGAGCTATACAGGAAAGAAAAGAAGCTTTTGATAATCCTGGTGAAGTATTTGATTCACGTTTATAAATTATATATTTACAAAATAAGAAAAAGTCTAGTCATGTGTTACAAATAAAAAGAAATAAAATCGTTTGTTTCAATTTATTGCCATAATTTTTTTTTTCTGAAATACATGTTTCTTACTCGCAAAAATTAGAATAATTTACAGCGATTTAAAATAATTTAACAGGAGAAAATGCATTATAATCTGTCCCCAGTCAATATTATAAAAATACAGTTCAATGCAAGGGGTTTCATTTGCACTTCCAGTCATCAACGAAAAAAAAATAAAAACAACCAAGATGTAATAATAATAATTGTAAAAATCAAAATAACAGCGGTGAACGGGCAACAAACTGCCGCATTTCAACAAAACGAGACAATTTTGTTTTTACTAGTCAAAAAGAGCGGCGATATATTCCAAAAAATTTTACACTATTTTTTGTACAAACAATTTTTACAAATAAAAAAAAGGGTACAGTTGTCAATACGGAGCAATTTTAATATGTATTAAATACTAAGAGGATTAATCGAAATATGATTAAATAAAACGTCCACTTCTTGTAAGTGACGCTCACTGGGATTCCAACAATTTTCGTCAAATAATCTAAATCATTTTTTTCAATTTTTTATTTAAAATTCAGTTGATTTTTGGTTGGGCTGCACAATCGTGATAATTCACTCATGTCAATCGACTTCGTTTATGCGTAGGCGAGTCCAGAATGGCATCTGTAGTTGAAGCAGAGCGTTTTCGTGCGTCACAGTGACGAGCAAACTCATCGCAAATGAATGCATTCAATTCAGCCATTCCATTTCTTCGTCTGGACCCCAACGTAGGAGAACCAGGAGTGTGAGGTCGGTAGCCAACACTTATATTTGACATTGCACCGCTTAAACCTTCAAAAGACACAAGACATTAAGTAATATCTTTATTTTCCTACGTTTAATCACAATGTAAAAGACAAAATTTGAAAAGTTGCAAGAGATTTATATTCAAATTAAACCTAGTGCAACTTGTAAATTATTACTCGACAAAGCTAGTGCTTCCTTAAATGTATTCAGATCGCCTTCAGAATGTTGCGTCAAAGAAGTATCAGATACTGGAAGACGCGAATTTCCTCTTTCCAACACTAATCGAGGTCTAGGGCTTGAACGAGACCGAGGTGGCGTTGTTTTACCAGCTAAAAATGCTATCAATTCTTCACGTCTAATGTTTCGTCTTCGTTTCTTTGCCCAAGCCAATAAATCTCTAGTCCGGTGCTGATAACCGCATTGAATTCCTAAATCTGCACTACGTCTTTGAGTGTCTAACGATTCTGTATTAAAAAAAAAAATAAATAAATAATTTGGTTCATAATGAAGTTCAGTTTTTACCTTTATACATATTAGTAACTGTCCCAGCTGCGAATTGAAAAGGCACCCACAACGACATTCCTTGTTGACGATCTTGTAATATAAATATAATAAAATAGGCCTAAAATTAGGGTTGGGTTTTTATATAAAGGTTTGTTTCTTTACCTTTATACATTTGAGCGATAGCGGTGGCAGTATTCTGAAAAAGTAACCACAATTTTTGGGCGGCTATATCTTTTTCTGTTTGAATTTCTTGTTGCAAGTCCGGTTCACTTTCTAATTCAGCGATACATTGCTGTTCCCAATTGGTGATCCAATGACCCACCAACGGGTCCTCCTCACGTTTGTGTTCTTCGCTCATTTCAATCTGAATTGAATGAATGCGCACAACACTTTTTCTCTTACTTTTCTTATATATGAGAAAAATGGTGTCGCCTTAGATAACCACTATTTGCAGCCATTCGCTTCAAGGCTGCCTTCGTCTTCTCGCCTTCTTCCTTTCGCCCAAAACCAACTGAATTGTGGGAAAGAAAGGAACCGGAAATATACCAACTATATTAATCACTTTTATTTCTAATTTATATATTTTATAAATATGAAAAGAAATATAATATAAAATTTAAAAATAATGAAATATGAAAAAGATAATAAAGGTTATTTTGGCTTTGTTTTATGGTGCTGCCCCCTATGATTGACTGTCTCGATAAAACGAGTCACGTAATATTTTTGCGATGCATCGCCATTAATGATTTGCTTAGTTCGAATCAGTTTCATTGAATCAGTTTGGATTGTTGTTAGTTTACCAAAGATGCAATGTAATGGCAGATTGAATATTTTTAGAAGATTCCCGTGATGCTTGCTGTTTGAAATCGCCATCTTGTTTATTTTCCTTGGGGTAGACGAGTTTTCGTCTGATGAAAAATTGCGACTTGCACAATTCCAATAGTAAGAATTCTTTATCAAAAGTCTATTTGGATGGTTTCCCCTGTTTACAGGGGGTATAAAAACCAGCAGACATTGGGCGCATCGTGAGCAAACACCAAAAAGTGACCGTGCCAGGAAAAAACCCTTCCAGTCGAGAGAGAGCGGTCACTCCCAAGAAAACGCGGCATACAACAAATAGCGACAACACAATGAACCACATGACCGAAAAGAATCATCAGTGTGAACCTGAAGAGATGGATACTCGTGAAGGTGAACATAATTTCTAAACTCACCGATTGACTCATTCTGATTTGAATTTTTTGAAATTTGCGAAATGAAATATTTTTGTCTTGTTAGATGAACCCCCAATTCAAAACGGAGGAGTCAACGGTGCTGGAGATAATAAATACGTAAATGGTGATATTCTGGATGAAAATACGGTTAATCAAGACGAAGCCATGGAAGAAGGTAAAGAAAAATTCTTCACCTTATAAATATATTACATTTTTTTTCTTATATTTCATTTCAGATGAAGCTCGTTCTGAAGCTACTTTTCGCTATACAGTTCATAATTTTAGCAAATTGAAAGACACACAACTTAGTCTTCCAACATTTGTCAGGAACTTGCCTTGGTGAAAAATATTTAAAAATTTTTTTTTTTTCATGTTATATAAACTATCAATTTATTTGTAGGAAAATCATGGTTATGCCAAGGAATAATCAAGGCCAAGACAGGCAACTAACCAAAAGTCTTGGTTTCTTTTTACAATGCAACGGAGAATCTGAATCAAGGCATAATATAAACTTTTTAAAAATAAGTAATTTTTAATTATAATTCATTTGAATTTTAGTTCTTGGTCTTGCAACGCTGCTGCAGAATTGCGTCTTCTTAGTCAAAAAGAAGGAACGGAACCATTTGTTAGAAGTAATGCATTGAAAACATACAAAAAAATTGATTTATAATTATTTTATTTCCTTTTAAAGAAATTCAACATTTGTTCTACAGTAAAGAAAATGACTGGGGATTCAGTCATTTCATGGCGTGGAATGTAAGTAAAATTAAAATAAAGAAAATTATCAGTTTCGTCATTTTTGTTGTTTTGAAATATAAACAGGAAGTTCTTGATGCCGAAAAAGGGTTCATCAAAGACGACGGCATCACGCTAGAAGTCCACGTTGTGGCCGACGCTCCACACGGCGTCAGTTGGGATTCGAAAAAGCACACGGGTTATGTTGGTTTGAAAAACCAAGGTGCCACGTGCTACATGAATTCACTTTTACAAACACTGTTCTTTACTAATAAATTAAGAAAGGCTGTATATTTAATGCCTACTGAAAGCGATGACTCTTCCAAAAGTGTCGCTTTGGCCTTGCAAAGGGTCTTTTACGAATTACAGTTTAGTGATAAACCCGTAGGAACAAAGAAATTAACCAAATCTTTCGGGTATACATTTTTTTGTTTCAAATATTTTTTTTAGTTTTAATACAATATTAACTTTTAGGTGGGAAACACTTGATTCGTTCATGCAACACGATGTTCAGGAATTATCACGTGTTGTTAGTATTTTAATTTGTTTGTTTGAAAAGTCTTTAATTATTTTATTTGTAGTTGTTAGATAATATGGAAAGTAAAATGAAAGGAACTTGTGTGGAAGGAACGATTCCTGGACTCTTTGAAGGAAAAATGATAGTAAATGTTTAAAATATTAATAAAAGTTAACCTTACTAAAATTTTTATTTTATAGTCCTTTATTCGTTGCAAAGTTGTGGATTACACTTCGTCGCGAACTGAACCCTTTTATGATATTCAATTGAATATCAAAGGAAAGAAAACTAGTTGAGTATTTACTCAAATTAAATGAATCCCGATACTAAAATTTTTGTTTTGTAGTATACGAGTCTTTCAAAGATTATGTGGCTGTTGAAACATTAGATGGTGATAACAAATACGATGCTGGCGATTATGGTTTACAAGAAGCCGAGAAAGGAGTTATTTTCGCTTCTTTCCCGCCAGTTCTTCACTTACACTTAATGAGATTCCAATACGACCCAATGACTGACTCCAATGTGAAAATTAATGATCGGTATTGCAATAGTATATAAAGTTGTGAAAATCATTTAAAACTTTTTTTTCTTTGAAAGATTTGAGTTTCCAGAAAAACTTAGTCTAGATCAATTTTTACAAAAAACCGAAGCATCGCCAGCTCAATACACGTTGCATGCTGTTTTAGTTCACAGCGGTGACAACCATGGAGGCCACTACGTCGTATTTATCAATCCAAAAGGCGACGGAAAAGTATTTATTTTAAATTGTAATGAAAAAAGGAAATTTATAAAGTGGTTTCTTATGTAGTGGTGTAAATTTGATGACGATGTTGTATCGCGTTGTACGAAGCAAGAAGCTATCGACCACAACTTTGGAGGTCACGAAGACGATATCACTGTTAAACACTGTACCAACGCATACATGTTGGTATACATCCGGGACAGCGCAATGGGTACAAATACAGACATTTAGAAATTTAATTTAGTATTAATTTTGAAACAAAAAAAATTCAGCTGATGTGCTGATACCCGTTACTGAAAAAGACATCCCCGAACAGTTAATCGATCGATTACACGAGGAGAAGTTTGTTTTCAATACATTTTTATTATAACAAATTATTGATTGTGTGAAATATTCATTAGGAGACAAGAGGCATTACGGCGAAAAGAAAGAAACGAGGCACATCTTTATATGAATATTCAAGTCTTAACTGAAGACAACTTTACCGGCCACCAGGGAAATGATTTATTCGATTTAGAGAAAGTAACTTATAGGTATGATGATGTGTTGTATGACTTCAATCTTATTTCTTTGCGATTTATCTTTATTTAATGTTTAGGACCTTTAAGGTGAAGAAGGCGGCCACGTTAAGAGAATTGGTGGAAATGTTAGCTGAAAACATGGTTAATGAAAATTTCAATCCTCGTTATTCTCCAGTTGTAATTTATTAATTTTAAATTCTAGGGTTATCCCATCGAACAAATCCGCCCTTGGCCTTTCAGTTTTAGAACGAATCAAACATGCAGACCCACTTTATTAGATGTGGAAACTGATTTGAATAAACAAGTGGTTGAATTAGCCGACAGTTCTAATCCATGGACCCTATTTTTGGAAATTGTTGAACCTGATTCTGGTCTTCAGTGTTTACCCACGTTCGACCGGGAATGTGAGTGACGAAAGAGATAATGTAAACAAATTCTGACATTTTATTTATTTCGCAGGTGATGTTTTGTTATTTTTTAAATTATACGACCCCAAAACTAAGCAGATTTCATACTGCGGGCATCAGTACATGCCAATTACGGCTAAAGTTCGTAAGTACAATAAAAATTATTTAATTGTGTGAATAGATTATAATGTTTATTTTAAATAAACAGAGGATCTGATTCCAATATTAAATAAACGGGCCGGTTTTCCTCCCAATACGGATCTCATTCTGTTTGAAGAAATCAAACCGAATATGGTAGAACGGATAGAATATTTAGAAATGCCCTTAGAAAAAGTTCTCGAAGAATTGATGGATGGTGACATCATTGTGTTCCAAAAAGAAGAACCCGATTTGGATGCTTATGAATTAGCAACCTGTAAAGATTATTTCAGGTTTGTTTAAAGTGTTTATAGTACGTGATGTATAAAAATAACAACTTTTGTTGTTGTAGGGATTTGTTCTACAGAGTAGAAGTGACTTTCTGCGATAAAACTTTGCCAAATGATCCGGGATTCACGATGGAATTGTCACAAAGAATGAATTACGATCAAGTTGGTTTTGTAGTGCAATTTGAATTTTGATCGAATGTTTAATTTTTTTTTCTTTTACACAGATGGCGCATGCGGTTGCACAAAGGCTAGGTACCGATCCCTACTTACTTCAATTCTTTAGGTTTCAAAGGTAAGTAATGAATTGAATTTTTCTCTTTTTTTCTTTTTCTTCTCTAATTGATATTTTCAAAATTTGTTAAGTGGAATTGTTGCTAGTTACAGAGATGGTCCAGGAAATCCCGTTCGTTGCACTTTTGAAGGCACTTTGAAAGACTTGTTACTCAATTTCAAACCTAGACAACCAAAGAAAATTTATTATCAGCAGGTAATTGAAATCATTTCAATCAATTAAATGTCAAATAGAAATAAAATGAATGTAATTTCAGCTGAGTATAAGAATAAATGAATTAGAAAATAAGAAGCAATTTAAGTGCACCTGGGTAAATAGTAAATTAAAAGAGGAGGTCAGTTTTTTTAAAATTAAAAAAAAAAAAATTGAATACGGAATTAATTTTTTTTTAATAAATTCAGAAAGAGTTGGTATTATATCCAAACAAAAACGGTTGCGTTGGTGATTTGTTAGAAGAAGCAAAAAAACAAGTGGAGTTATCGGAAAACGGATCGGGCAAACTCAGGTTACTCGAAGTGATCAGTTATAAAATATTCTGCGTGCAACGGGAGGACGTGCAGCTCGAATGTATCAATTCAGCTGGAACTAAATCGTATCGAATAGAGGAAATACCCAAGGACGAATTACATACTACCGATGATGAAGTACTTGTTCCTGTCGCCCATTTTCATAAGGAAATATTTACTACTTTCGGCGTTCCGTTCCTCCTCAAGATTAAAAATGTAAAATTTTGACCTTTAAAGTAAAAAATACTGAAAGTATAAAATGTTTTTTTTTATTTCAGGGCGAGCACTTTGCAAAAGTGAAAGAAAGAATTCAAAAGAAACTGGATGTACCGGACAAAGAATTTGAGAAGGTAAAAATTAAAAAAAAAATTAAAAATTAAATAATTTTTCAAACTTGAATTATTTACAGTACAAATTTGCGATCGTTCACATGGGAAGACCGCAATACATTCAGGAGGAGAATGAATACATGATTAATAAAAACGATTTTGTCCCTCATCCGCCACAAGGTTTATTCTTAAAGAAGTTATAAATGAGTCAATTTTATGAATGTACATTTGATTTTAGGAACCAACATGCAACCGAGGCCTTGGATAGGTCTCGAACACGTAAACAAAGCGCCCAAAAGATCCCGCTACAATTATTTGGAAAAAGCCATCAAAATTCATAATTGAAGTGCAGCGTCCCAAATCCAGTGGACGACCGCTTTATAAAACGAAAAAAAGTTTCAATAAAAATCAGCCGTTGTTGGTTGACTTCCCACCACCTCCAATCTCACCCGAGTTGGAGGGCAAGGGGTTTTCCCCCACCCCTTAACCTAGTACTCTTGGTGAGCTGTAGTCAATCCTCTGATCTTTACTCAAAAAACAAAAATACAAAAAAAGGTGTTACTGCATATTTAAATTGATAAGAGAAAAATCATGCTTTACATTGTTTGTTTATTTTCTTTATTTTTTAAAAACCACTGGATAATAGCACATTTTTAACAAAATGAATTTTTTTTCTAAACTATCACTTCTTGTTTCTATGTACTTCTAATAAGTCTTATGAGTAATTAAGGATAAGAAAAATCTCTGGAAATGCAAAACCCTTTGATTCCCCTCCAATCACCTCAGTTCGAGTTTGAGTTGTTGCTGATAAACATTTTTTTGTATATACATAGGGCTGCCAATGAAAGTTTGTGTAAAGTGTGCTACTATTAACATTAAAATTATTTGGACGACTTCTTTTGCTTTTATCTTGTTGCATTTTCACGCTTACATTTTGTTACACGTTTTTAATTTAATTAGCTGTTTTGAAAATTTTCATGATATTATTCTGAAATGCATTTAACAAGTTTTGCTACTTTAATAAGTTTGGTCTGGTTGATCCAGTTCACTAGGGAAAAAGTCACGTCTGAAAGACAACATATAATAATACGTAATACAAAGAAAAAGCCTTCAAGGAAGTGTAAAAATGATTTTAATTAATTTGGTTGTTAGTTAATTTCTACATACCTTTCAACATAGTAGTTTGGGCAAACGTGAATTCTTGTACAAATAATTTGATTAATAAAATTCAGTAATATTTATTTGTAGTGTAATTACTATAATATTGTAAATTGGCGCTCATTTTATGACCAATGAAGTTTCTTAAACCTTCAGAAATGACGCATGCGCAGTCTATTTTCCACAATCAGCCAGCTTCAATAAGATTACCCCTGAACTCTCCTTGGTTTTATTCGCATGCGCATAGACAATGATTTTTTGCATTGCAAGATAACTTTCCCGTAAATGACGTAAAATTATGTCATCACGCAATCGCAGACCATAAGGAGCTTTACTGAAGCGATCCTGGCCTGCCAGGGCAATCTGTCACCTACATGAAAATTTCCTAGTCCCTATTTAGATTGCGCATGCGTCACATTTTGCGTTCTTGCTTTAAGACGAAGCAAATTGCATACTGCAATGCTATTTTCACTGCATTTAGAGACTGAACTGAATATAAAGGACCAAATTTTATGTATTATACGGACATTGAAGAAAAGTATAATAGTTTTATTTACAATTAAAACATTTACTTTTATTAACATTTGATCGAGGAAATAATGTGTCTTCTGTGAAGGTAACCGATGATGATTGACAATGAAATCTTACAATACGGAAAATGGTTTTGATAAGACACAAAAATCTTTACCGGCCATCATGATAATACGAGCTTGTTAGAAACCATTAGTCGATGTCGATTTATTTTTTGATGTTCCAACCACCAACAATGCGAATCGTGTAACTAGCCGACATCTACCGCCGAAAAGGGAAATTAAAACTCATCCGAGTGGAGTGAGGTGCAGGCGCCGCCCTCCCTTTAATCCGTTTTGAGCATCTCAAGAGACATCATCCTTCATCCACATTACTCATATTCAAATCAAAATGTCAGAGCCTGAAGATTTAACCAAATTGGTCGACTCGTGTTACAAGGTAAGAACAAATAAATTGCAACACAGTTTTTTCCCTTTGCAATTTATTGATTTTCCTACACAGCATCCCAAAGATGCTGCTGGATGCTGCGCGGACGTTTTCCCCTCACATTAAACAAAATATTTTTTATTTTTTAAAAAAAATTTATATTTAATTTCAATCATAGAATACATTTCTTGCTTCCTATCTCAATTTGCATCTGACATGTGCACGAATAATAAACGTGTATCAAAATTCAACACTCGCGGACGAGTTCATTTTTTAGGGATGAAAATAATATTTTTTCTTTTTTATTTAACAGAATATTTTGGAAAAATTTAATCCTAGTGCGAGACAGTTAATTTCAGCTGGGAAAACCTATTTAAAAGCTTTACAAGGTAAGTTTTAAAAAATTCTTTAAAATATGAAAATTAAATTTTCATTTGAAATGTTAGCGGCCTCATTAGCTGCACGGGGTTACGTTGATGCTTTAGTTCGTTTGGCGCAAAATGCTCAACAAGCGACATGGGCTGGCGCCGCAGATGTTGGTGAGTAAAAACTTTAATATTAAAAAAAGAACAAAATTTTAATTAAAACGTTATCAAGGTTCGGCATTGATGCAGATGGTCGATGTTTTTCGGGAGGTGCAAGCTCAACATCTTAATTTGGTCATTTATTATGAAAAAAGAAAATAATAGCCATTTTAATTATCATTCCATTTTTATAGCTAGAAGCATTTTATGTCGACTTACTTTCTCCATTGGAAACAAATTTAGAAAAAGACACAAAAGTGGTTCAGTCAGAACAGAAGAAATTTCTTCAGCAACATAAAACGAGACAAGAAGCGTATGTGAAAGCATCAAATGCAGTCAAAAAACTTCGTAAAAAAAGTCGCTCTGGACGATTGAGTGCGACGCTAGATAAAGAACTTAAAGTTAGTGTTTTGTTTATGCAAACTTTAATCTTTTAACTCTTGAGTTTTTAGTTACAGTCACTTGAGAGTGAACGAGAACGTCTAGAAACTTTTTCTGAAATAAGTTTACATACTGTAAGCTATTGGGTGATATAAATTTAAATTGTTTTATTTGTTGATTGATATAAACTTCAGGCCATAACTCAAGAAAGACGTCGATATGGATTTGTTTTGGAACGGCAATGTTCATTAGCTAAACATTGTTTCGTTTATCACAGTAAAGTCAGTCCAATGTTTAATAAATTCTCTCTATGAATTTTTCAAATAATTTTCAATTTCAGGGTCAGAAATTTTTCCAGGAGAAATTGAACGACTGGGAACGAGTAGCACGCAGCAGGGAGCGACTTCCAATAGCCGTGGAAGCCAAATTCCAAGCCAAAGCTCAAGTAAAAGTTATAACTCAGCAACAAGTCGGAATTCTCATTCCACGTGTCTTACTACAGGAAAGCGGAGAGCGGCGAAGTTCTTTCGCAGCTGCAATGAGAAAGACAAAAAGTATGGATGTGAGTTGCATGGACCTTCGTTGCGCACCACCAACGTCTCATTTATCACGCGCTAAATCAGATTTTGATTTAAGCGCTTCACACCCATCCCTGGGACCCGGTTTGCACTACTTTTAAATATTAATATCTATTTTTATTCATACGTTTCCTTTTATTGAAGAGCGAAATTTGAACGAAGGAAGTTTTCAACATTTTTCTTTGGAGTCAGGACCTGATTGGTGGTGCGGACTGGCAGATGGGAATCCTCGGCCGAGGAATTCAACTAATAACGACGAACCATTGAGAAGAGCGCGTGCTAGAGCACTTTATTCCTATTTATCTAGTGGTGATCATCAATTAAGTTTCCACGAAGGTGATCTTATTGCTCTTATTGGTCAGAGGAATAAAGGCTGGCAATATGGAGAAAATTTACGAAGTCATAGGTTGACAATTAAATGTAGAAATTTTGTAACAAACTTTACAACCTTTTTATTTTCTGTAGATGTGGTTGGTTTCCTGTGGCTTACACTGAGCCAGTTCCTCTTGAGGAATGCGAGGAAACAACCAGGTTATTTTAATTTTAATTTTAATTTATGAAGTTACAGAATTTAATTCTAAATTTTTCAGTTCTCCAATTCAAAACCATCGGGTATACGAATTGGATTTAGCTGCTGGTGGCCCCAGTCATCGACCATCTCCTATGCAATCAGGCGAAAGACGACCAATGTCAATGTTTGTCGAGGGTAGTTTATCTCGAGCATCGAGTGTGAGCAAGGTTTTTTAAAAAAAATTTAATGTTATAATTTGATAATTTATATATTAAAAAAATTATTTTTAGGGTTCGGATAACTCAGGTTCATCTTCCGGTAAAGATTTTGGTCGTGCAGCATCGCCAGAGTCAAAAGGCAAAGCTCCCCTTCGACGTGTAGGTCGAAGTTTTACATCTCCCGTTCCTCTCTTGATCGTGGCTCGTCCACCTCCGGCGGTGGCTGAAGGTGCAGTAAGTGTCCTGGGTAGTACAGACAGTGGCATTGATGGGCCCCATCCACCACCACCACCACCGCCCGATCAAGAAAACTCACGGTGATTCTATTTACATGTGTTTGTTGTATTACGCTTCTTTTTGTCGTTGAATAAAACAGATTAAAGTATTATTTTTCTGTTTTATTACAATTTTTACATTGGAAATTCGGGCTCTGGCCGAGTACCTTCACTAATTAGTGACTGCACGTTTTTCAAAATTGTGTGAATTTCTGCTAACGATGGTTCCATGTGTTGCATCAGCCATTCTTTGACTGTTTTCTCGTGATAAACGGCAGACAGTTCATTGGCAATTTGGTATTTAAGTTGATCCATGTTTTTACACAATCTGGAATTAAAAAATCTAAATAAACAAAATAAACAAATGTTAAAATTAAAAAAAGTTATTACGTCACACATTCTCTTTCGACAAACTCTAATTGAAGTGGATTTGCATAGCGGCATTTCACATTAAACGTAGAAAACCAACCTATGAAACTATTAATAACCAAATTTATACAAATTTATATAAATGGAGTTATTATCTATTTACCTGTCACTTTGTTTTAACTTAGACATTAAAAAAACTTCATTTATTAGACCGTTAATATGTAAATAAAGATCACACCCAGGAAATGATACAGTCACTTGCAGTTGACGAGGCCTGAATAATCTATACCATTATACCAATCAGTTTATATTAATTTGCATTTATAAACCTTGGCCACAAATCCAAATCGATCTTTTCCTCCGAACCAAGAATTGAACTCGCTTTTCTGTGAACTGTTTCATTGAACTCACCTATATTTAAAAACAAAATTAACATTAAACTAAAACGGAAATAAAATTTCAATACCATGAATGAGTGTTTGAAGACAAATGACCAAACTTGGAATTGCACATGGCAGAAGTTCACATAATATCGAGTAATGATCATATCTACAAAAAATTAAATTTTTTAAGTCAATACACAATAAAATAATAGTTTAAACCTTTGCCAGCCTGTGAGTACAATTCCGCGGAATGAATGAAATTTATTAGCTTGTTCTTTCATTTGCATCAACCAATGCACATGATTATTCAAATGATGTTTAATGTCAGGTAAACACTGGGCCGGTCCACTCGCACCTTTGAATGCAGTCGCACCCCAAACATTAGAAAATATTTCGCAATATTTATTCCACATACCTGTAAGTACATCTCATCAGATAAAATATTAATTTCAGCAAAATTATTTACCATCTGCTAAGTGAAAACCAACTGAAAGGTAAGACCAAACCATTGGCTCAATGAATGAACCGATATTCTGTGCTAATCAAATGTAAAAATGAATTAGAATTTCAAGAAAAGTGAACAAAGGTAATGAGATATACCTCTAAGATGGACTTGATCAATTGTGCGCATCATGTCGTCCCAGGCGATCACAGACAAATCTTTTCGTTGCGATCGGGCGAATCGTGCGACTTCTTTTAAATGATGAAGAAAAACTTGTTCTTTAGTCAATTGCCTCGATTCCATTCGTTCTTCGCAGTTGGTGCAATGGGCTAAATGCCAAACCTGTAAATGATTTACATTAAGATTTTTATTTTAAAATATAAGAAAATAAATTACTTCGTCTGCTCCGATATGGAGCCACTGACACTGAGGATGAAGTTGTAGAATTTGAGTAATCATTTCCTCGATTAACTTGTGTGACTCTGGATGTGAAGGACATAAAACATTTGGATAATTTTCTATTTCACGCAAATGTCGAAATCTTTCGTGTTTTAAAACAAACTACGAAGAGAAATTCAATTATAAATCGAAATTTTTTATAACTTTATTAAAGTTTTAACCTCCAAATGACCAAATGTTTGTACTAATGGAATAATAATAAAATCGTTGTTTTTAGCCAATTGCAGAATATATTCAACATCACTGATACTGTAAGCATCAGATTGTGCCAATATTTTTAAATCACCCCAATAGGGAAAAGTGTCTTCGTACTCGATTAAAATTCCAGTTGCTCCAGCACATTTCAAAAATGGAAAAAGCTGAATTATAAAATTTTTAACTTAGGAGTTCTCAGCTTTAAAAAAAACAATACCTTTTCCAAATATGATATTTTAGGAGGCGCGCCTTTCAGATCCAGGTGCACAAGTCTGATGGGATCAAAATATTTCAGAATAAATGTCGTTATTTTTCTTTAAATTAATAATACCTGTGTCCATCGGGCTTCATCGTTTTATCTGAATTTTGTTTTCATTTGTGATTATTATGATGCGACATCTGTGGTCAATGAAACAATTTAACAAGCAATTTAACGCCATCTGTTGAGAATATTTTAAATTTAAAAAGAGAGCGGGGCTTATCCATGAAAAACTTCGCATTTAAACAATGGTGAGGGACTACAACTGCTCACGTTTAAGCAAAAAGTTGCCTCAAATGTGTCGCTAAAAGCAAGGTCTCTTTTTTTATTAAATGTAATCTAATAAGGGTACAAAAAGAGTTGATTTTTATATTACACAACTAGCTTTTAGTTAACAAAATTAAAAGCTACAAACAAATATGTGAATACTGTACTAAAATTTGTGTATTTAGATTTAAATTTGGTGCTCTAGAAAAGTGTGTATGCTCCTTTTGGGAGAGTCCGAGAGATGCTGCCATCTGGTTTCAAAAATAACACTCTTCGCTTATTCTGTTTGTAGGTACTCGTGTTGTAAATACAAGTGAAAACTTGACATAATGTTGTAAATATGTGTATGGAAGAGTACAAATCGGAGAGTGGTTTACTCTTTTTACGGAAATCTCCTGAAATAAAGTCGTGGAGTTTATTTGTCGGTGAGCGATTTTTATTTATTTTCATAAATGATAATACATTTTCACGTGTTCGTTTCAGGAATTGTATCATTCGGATTAGGCGCCGCTTATTACGGTGCAGGTATAAAATATCTATAAATTTCGAACGTATCTTCATTCACGCATATTTTCAGATGTCATTTTATTAAAAATTATTTACATTGCCGGTTCTGTGATATTAGGATTGACGTTCTTAGATGAATGGGAGGTTGGTACTTAACTTTATTTTAAAAAAATTGTTTATTGGTTGACTTGGCATTTTCAGGATTTTGTGGCGGATAAAACCAAAAATGAATTGATACTAAGACGAGCTAATGTCTTCCAAAAACTATTCCATCGCTTCGAATCTCGTTGCGTGCGATTACACATAAGTGATGTCATCAATGTTAGAGTAAATCGTGATACCGAAACCGAACCTCAAATTGTACTAATTCTCAAATCAGGGATGGTTATACCCATTTGTGAAACGCCAACAAATTCAACCACAAGGTTTTTTTCGTGTTTAATCACTTTTTTGTTTTTAGTTGAAATATTTTTTTTTTAATTTAAAGTAATTTGCGGATGACAGCCGAGCGAATAGAGTCGTTTTTGCAGCTTAATCGAATCGAAAATATCAGCAGTTCGAAAAAACTATTTCCAAACGAAAGTATGGACTCATCCGATTCCGAAAACGAAGTCTATAGAAACGTAGTTTCATTGCACTAATTTTGTTTTATTTATTATTTTATTTATAATTTCTAAATTTAAAAGGTGTAGTCATAATCAAGGACAAAACTGTGAAATGGTGCTAAGACTTTTTATTATTTATTATTTATAATTTAAAATGTATAATGATAATAATTATTTACAAATCAAGACGAAGCAACTTTTGTAAGTGGTTCTTCCAAATATTCAGCCAATGCCAATGCCTAGAATAAATTATAATAAATGAAAAGTAAAATCAGTTTTTGTAAGAAAATTATTACTTTAGATTTAAGAAGCCCAAATCCGACAGATTCCTTTGCGTACATGCATAAAAGAAGATTGGCAACTTGGGTGATTGCTACTTTTCCTTCCTACAATTTAGAAATTAAATTGGTTCCTATAAATTTTATAAAAAATTTAGGTCATTACTTGACATTCCATCAAAATTATTTTTAATTTGTCTTCATTGAATGCTGCTCGACCATTTTTTTCGTAAGCAGTCCAAATATTACTCGCAATCGCTGCCGTCACTCTTGCATCTTTATCACCGTACCCCGAATAAGCCAACAAAACTCCTTCGCTGTTTAATAATCTGAAGAAATATAATATTTTAATATTAGCTATTAAATGTCACATGATTTTCTTGGGTGTAGACAACTTACAAAGTACTCTGTACTCCTCCCGTATTTGCCTGACCCAAAACTTGAGTCAAGGCTTTTGGTTTAAGCATCGTATTTTCACTATCTATTACAAGTTCTGTTGGTTGTTAGTTATTAAAAGTCACAAGGTTATGGGAATGTATTCTTGACCGATAAAATGATGTATTTAGTTGACCAATTTGTCGCTAGAGAACGAATTGAGTAACATGACGTCATGGAATGTCGTGCCCTTCAATTGATTTCCTGGAATGTGACGTCATCTTTTGTAAAATGGTTTTAGGATACAACGTTAAAAAGTAGTTAGTCATGTTTTAATAAATTGTAACTAGAATGCGCAACCTAAGAAAGCGTGTCATACGTAATTTATGTGTTTCTGTTTTTTTAATCTATTCCTGGGTTTCTTTTACAATTTTTAATAAGAAATACAAGACGATTGCGGATGGATACAACAAAACTAGGAGTGAAAGATATTAGTGAATGAGAAGTGCAATTGCATCATTCTTTGCATGGCCGTCATTCAGTCAATTTCGTGATATCGTCAACTCGAAAGATGACTGCTTAGCGTGGCAAAACGTTTTCGTTTTAACCTCTCCCCTCACTCTTTTTAATCATGGCGTAAGTACTTTTTTTAATTTTATGAAACTTTTAATAGAAGGTGTTTTAGATGTGGAAAGCCACGCTGGCAAGAAAAAGCGACGCCATTTTCTAAAATACAAAAATGTGTTTAAAATGATTTCTATTTTTCAGGGTTTTACGCCTCCCCCACGTGAATTTTGGCAAATCTGCCACAGATATCCCTTTACTAGAAAACGAAGAAGAAAATGGAAGTGTTAGTGGAAGATATTTCGCTGTGGGATCCGATGGAGGATCCCCAGTTGGCGGCCGAGTACTTGGACTTCGAGTATTTACGTAACGATTGGGTGAATGCAGATGGGGACAAGTTAATCCAAAAAAATAAAACATCCGACAAAGATGAACAAAATTTTCTTTTGGACGGTAATAAAAGTTTTCATTTTTATTTTTTTTTAAAAATGTAAACACGTTTTTTTATCTTAGATTTTGAGTTCTCTAATTGGATGGAAAGTAAATTTGATTTCGCCGAAGAAAATAATAATGAATTAACTAGTATAGAAGAATTGGAAAGTTTTCTTTTGAGCGAACCACTCGACGATGACGAAAACAGAATTCAAATTTGGCCTGACACAGAACAAAATTTAAATGTAAATAAAATAACTAACCTAGAGGTCGAAGAAACTTTGGATGAACCTAATCCCAAATTGGACCTTTCGTCCGACGATTCGGAGAGCGATCAATCTCAAATTACAATTGAAGATAACAGTCAAGACTCGTCAGCACCCAAAAGGCGGCGTAAACCTTACGACCGACCAAATAACGATAAGAGCTGGGACAATCGTAAAAGTCGAAAACGATCACAAAATCGAAATGCCGCAACCCGGTACCGCCAGAAGAAAAAAGAAGAAGCCGAGGCAGTTGCTGCTGAGGAAGCACGACTCCAGGTAGTCAATGATGAATTGAATAAAAAAGTGGAAGACCTATCACGAGATATAAAATGTTTAAAAGATTTACTCCGAGAACTCGTTCAAAATAAAAAATGATTAATTTGTCGCACTTATGATTTTGTAGTTTACCCATTTGTTTGTAATAAAAGAAGCTTCTTTGCATCACTAAATCCTGGTTAATTCCAATTTCCCTCGAGATGACAAAATTTCATTGGGGTCTATTTTAATTTCCGTTGATGCAAGTGGTTTAGCAGACTCCTTTTAAAAAGCAGGACCGCAGCGGAAAAAAGTGGCTTCTATAATGGTGGAAAAGGGACATAGAGCTCACGAAAGGTAGGTGCCCATTCCACGTGACCATGTAGTATTACCACGACAATTGTTTTATACTTTTATCACAGTTTTTATTAAATCACAGGTTTTATTTTATTAAAGATTTATATTATCGAAAACTCAATTTAAAAATTAAAATTAAAAACATTAACTTTACGTCCACCACGTTAACGTACTCCACGTCGGTGACCTCTTACACGCCGGTGACCGCTCCCAGGTCGGTGACCTCTTCTAACTCGATGACCTCATCCACTCCTGTCACTACCTCCGTATCTGGTATAATATTGATATCCAAAGTTACCAAAACAACCATAAAATTGAAACCCGCAAAAGATCTTGTTGACACCATAAAATGCTTTGCTCCCTTTTAGGCAAAAGACGACTGAATGAAGGAAACTGACTTGTGAGTCTTTCAAAGGATGGCCTCAAATCAACACTACGTGTTTACCCTTGCTCAAGATAGTGATGCATTTTCGGAAACTACGGAAACAATGACGGGACAGAGAGTTGACGCAGAAATCAAATGCAGGTAAACTTGAATTCTAAGATGAAATTTCGTTGGTTCTACTTCGAATGGATGGACAGTTCCAAGCTACAATAAAAGCCGTGCGATAAACTGTTTAGGCCAAAAGTTATTTTGCACTTAGACATTTAAATGTTGATAAATAGGTATAGGTTTGGCATTGGCTAAATACGCTTTATTTACACTTAGTATAGAGGTATGGAAACAACTTTTTTTTCACTCGTATTGTTGCTGCTTGCAGATAATATTTTTTATTTTTGTTTGCAAATATTATTTGATTATTTGAAACAAGCTATATAAAATTTATTAACTCTTAGTAAAGCGTTATGTGAATGCAGATGTTTAGATACTCGTATTTTTGCTACGTAGTTTTTCTGCTGTAATCATTCAATTCTTGTAGATCCAAAGAATTTGGCGAGGTACAAGAGAGAGGGTCGCTTTAAGGCAACGCTTAACAATGAAATTAAGCACGAGTTTAAACTCATACAAAAAATTATTTTAAACCAAATTCTTTATACAGTTTCTTCAGAAAGTTTAAACGTTTCGTTCTTGTTGAACTTCTCTCTTTAGGTTATTTGGCTATGATGACTAAAATGGCAAGATATGAAGGAAACCGATTGTACGCTAAAATATTTTGATTGATTTTCTATTATTTTATTTTACTTGTACCAATTTGATTGTCTGTGTTTGAAAACATTGTAACACATATTGTTTCCAGATTGGTTCAATAATGTTTCAGTAATTGAGGACTACATTTTGCCATATTTAGCATGAAAAAAAACTGTTTCCATCCTTGTCAATAAAATTTAAAATCGCATTATAATATAGGGTATATGCAATAAAACTCATTTATTATGTTCTATATACTCTTGTTACTACATAATAAGACTTGCTCTTGCAGATGAACCTCATTGAAATTATCAGCAGGTACATTAATGAATAGGGACACTCCCTTTTATTTCCGACCAATAGTTTCGCTCTTCGGTGTAGATGTTGTGAAAGGTAATCAAACAGGATTTATTAAAGGGAAAAATGTCAGTACGAAAATTTAAGGTAAAAGTTTGGTATTTATTTTTCGATTTTAAGGGAGATAAAAATAATCATTCAAAATTATTACATGACGAGAAATTAGTGTAAAAATCTCGAAATTTTGTTGTTTTTGTGTTGGTAGGTTAGGCCGGGAAGGTTTGGGTCTATGGGGCTATTAACAAAGTTGACCGCTTCAACTTTAACCCTCCTGTGTTGCGCCTATGGAGAAACGGCGTTTAAAATCGCGGATAACTTTTTTGTTTATCTCGGATTCGTGTTCACCGCCCTTTATTACCCTTAAAATCGAAATTTCGTGAAAATACCGACTAGAATAATAAAAGTGTAAAGACTATACGGTAGTCTGATTTCGACAGAATTACTGTGTCAAACACAGTTATCCTGTACCCGATAGACGACCATACTTACGGTACAATAATGCATTGAAATAGCACAATTTGTGACGTAATATGTGGCAGGTAATAGTAACAAAAAAAACAAACAAAAGTTTTACATAAAATTTTTTAATTTTCTACTTTTTCTGTATCGACCTGCTTACCGTACACTCAGCTTACGTCACAAATTGTGACATTTCAATGTTCTATTGTATGGTAAGTGTGGTCGCTAGGATAACTGTGTTATTCTGTCGAAATCAGACTACCGTACGAAATGTGCATTATTGTGATGAAATCAGACTACCGTACGTACATTTGTGTCACTAAACTAAAAGGATGGATTTGATTTGACTTTTGGAATCAACACTCTCGGGCCATTTTTACTCACAATTTTACTTCTCGATAACTTTAAGCAGTCGGCACCTTGACGGATTATAAATTTGTCATCGCTGGAGCACATTACAGTAAGTGAAAATATTATCCGTTTTAGGGGGAGACGTAGATTGGGATGACATAAATCTTGACGAACCAGGGAGTTATTCTTCTATTGCCGATGTAAATTATGCAATATTCTTTTTACAACAATTTATTTTTGAAGCAAATATATAACTAAAGGATTCCTTATCCAGAGAGTGAAGTGAACGTTTATGCACTTAATCCACCATGTATCGTTGATTATTTAGGAAATGAACTAAAGTTTACATGTGCCGGAACTAATTCAGAAACTTTATAAATTGAATAATGTAGTCCAATAAACATCTTCGGACTATAGGTTTTTTATTTTATTTATTTAACATGACAACTAATTATTTAAAACTATAAATTTAAAGAGCCTCGCACAAGTAAAAAATTATTGCACAATTCATTAATAATAAGAAATTGAATTTTTATTCACTATTATTAAATAAGACATAGATTAATACAGTTGGAGCCTCCTTTAGAAAGATAACATTGACCACTATGCGCCATATGTAATATATATCTGTAGTCTCTCATCGTCCTAGGTTATGCAGTGAAGCGGTGATGCCTGAATAATTGTTCTACTAATCACACTGCGAGAAATAAAAAATGAGCCTCTGTAGTCAGTTACAGTATTCTTTTCAAAAGGTACCTTAGTTCACACAGTGCAGGGCATACAAAAGTTTTCCCTTATAAATGGGAACCAAAATATTCTAGAAATGACCTTTTATTGCCATTGTTATTGTGTTATGTTTATATTACAACTTTCACATGATCAATGAACCAGATTGGCTAAGCGGTTATGTTGTTTATTTACACACGTTCAGTGCCGCCTTATTGATTGAGTAGTAAGTACTGGAATTCAAGCACGTGCGCTGCCTGTCCTCAACATATACTTCGCAACGTCCCGTAGCTCCTATTTCAAGTCCTCTCCATTTGTTTGAACTCCTTGGTTGTGAGGCAGAAAAGGTTCTTTAAAAGAAAAGTATGAAATAGTGATTCGTTTCATTTTTGTAAATGTACATCGATTTATGTGAAATATAAGTTTGCACATTTTTGTATAACTGCACTCTGCTACGATATAACGTTCTTAAAATATAGATATGCAGACTTGTTTTTATTAACACCTGTGGTTATAGCGATTTATGGTAAATTCTTCTTTGTTTTAAATCTTGCAATCTTATTATACGTCTTATTTTCTGACATACTTATTCAGATATATTATATATCAGTGAAAATAATTGAGATTATTGTACGCGAGAAAGGGAGGTTGCTGCACGCATGAAACGTATATTTTGAAGGCAATACCTTGTTTTAAGTAAAACCTCAACCTTAAAGCAGTCAATAAGAGAGAGCGCTCTCTATAGCAAAGAGAAGAAATTTCGTGAGACAGATCTTTTGGTGTTTGCTACTTATTTTAACAATAGGTGCGTTCAAAGTCATTTGGCTTTTGGCGGATTATAGAATCCGGAAGTGACGCATTTCGCGTCACAAAATGCTATAAGTCACTTTCCAAAAGCTTTTAGATGACTTTTAGACAACATGGCGACCCACAGGCGAAAACGGTCTATCATAAGAAACTGGACGGAAGAAGAAGAAGAAATGATTGCTAGCTATTTAGTTAGCAAGCCATATCTAGGGAAGGATCAGGTATGTTTTGTAGTGTTTTAAATATAGGAAGCACGTGTTTATGACAGAGAGACGTCCGCGCTCCGTCTCCCCGGCCCGGGACGCGCCTCGCCCGGGGAAACGGAGCGCCTTGGCCGGTTAATGAATTTTAATGGAAACACGTGTTTTTTATATTTTTATCGACTGTTTTATTTATTCAGGCGGTAAATCGGTAATCAATGCCCGACCTTTAGGCACTTGGACTCGTTCGTTAAAATAACGAGTGCGCAGACTTCTATAAGTGACTTATAGAAGTCACTTATAGACGGATAAGGAAGATTGTTCAAAATCAATTCCGTTTTTAGCGACTTTTGTATAAGTCGCTTATGCCAAAAGTGGTTTCTGCTTTTGACTTTGAACGCACCTAATGTATTTAACTAAGTCTAACGAAGTGATTTTATTTTTACCAAGATTTAATATGAAATGAGTAATATTTTCTGTCAAAGTAAATATAATTTTAAACTTAGTAGAGAAATATCCATAAAAAACCTATATATGATGCCAATTCACTGAAAAGTGCCGATGTGGTAGGCATATATTCAGTAACTACCTCTTTCATATCGTTACACATACAAAATAGGAGATAGCTATATACATCGGGGAAGTTTTAAACTCTGGCGGACAAGCTGTACAATAGCCATACAATAATAAAACTGCTCCTATAAATAAAATAAAAATATGGAAAGGTTGACAAAAATTTGAGTTGAGCTTTAAATTATACTTATTTCAAGAAGACACAAGCTGCTGCAAAAAATGTTGAGGTTGAATAAAATGTTTAAGTATTGATATCTAATATTAAACTTTTAGTCTAACTTCGTCCCAGATATTTCTGGTTTAAGACAGTCAAATGCATGCATGTAAAGTTTTTTTTTTAAAAGAATTTAAATCCCTTGTCTTCGCATTGCTTTAATGTGAATCATTTTAACAAATTTAAATAAAAATTTCATAATCAGTAGTATCAACAACTTGACGGATAGTACAATCACTCAAGTTCGTTACGATGCCTCACAAAGATAACGCAAGTTAAGATGTCCCCCCGTCATTGTCAACTGACACGCAACATCATTCCAGCACGTAACATCATTCCCGCGAACAATATGAATATAGTCTTCACCCCCAAAGTTGTTTGGTTCTCCACTACACCAGTCTGCAAACGAAATTCGGTTTCCTGTACCATACTATGCCTGTACTCATCCAAAACCAATCTTTTTCCCTATATACAGGGTGACAATTAAGTCCTGATCACCCAAATAATTTCAAAACGAACAAAGATATCAGAACATTGTAAATATCAACTTAGGAAGTAGTGTGTGCCGAATTCAATGGGACCACAAACTTTGACCCCTGACCTTTGGGTCATAGTTTTTC